>OVBA01003424.1:0-27909 GCA_900406435.1 Lepidium aucheri | reverse complement strand
GTCTTGAAGGTAAAAATCTCCAAACACTCCGCGGCTACAAGCTTCATAGATCTCCTTGAAATCTGCATCACTAGCATATTGTGATTTAATGGACTCAAATCCTAATACCTTGGCCTCTACGGTGAAAATCAATAATGCATCCGTCACTATGTTTTCTTTTCCCTTCTTGTACTTGATGATGTACGGAAATGTCTCAATGAATTCAAGCCACCGTGCATGCCTTTTCTTGAGGTTAGTTTGTCCCTTCAAATGCTTCAATGTTTTGTGGTCGGTGTGAATGACAAACTCCTTGACTGGCAAGTAATGTTGCCAAGTTGCTAAGGACCGGACTAAAGCATATAGCTCTTTGTCATAGGTCGGATAGTTTAGTGTGGCTCCGCTTAACTTCTCACTAAAGAATGCTACCGGTTTGTTTCCTTGAGTAAGCACGGCTCCAATGCCAAGTCCTCGCAAGTATTGTTTATTGCGGCTTGGATTAGTCTTTTGGTCGGGTGTCTCCTCCTTGATTAGCAATGAATTGAGGACACTTTTCCAAGGCTTGGCGGTTGTTTGCTTTAGCTAAGAAGCTCCTTGTACTCTTGATGTTTCTAGTACTTTCTTGGAAGTGTCTTCATGGTTCATTTGTGCTATTTCTTTACTAGCATTGTTCTCCATGCTTGCAGCTAATTCTATGTTCTCTATCAACTTACAGTTTCTAAAGAAGTGGTGAGGTAGAACTTGAGTCAATAACAAGAAAGTTAGCTTGTTTGTGGGAGTATTAAGTGCTAGTTCTATGTTCTCTATCCACTTATGGTTACTAATCATGTGTGGTGTTTTGATCCTTCCATTTGTCTGGCTTGAGATGTAGATGGAGAATCCAGTACTTATCCTTGGTGTGACACATTCTCTTAAGGTGATCACACACCATAGTCTTCCAACCATCATGCTTGTATAACACACTATTTTTTGAGGTGAGCTCCACAAAAATAGTCTTTGATTCCCTGTTCCTTGTACTAGAATCCTATCCCAATTAGCTATATATACATTTCATACATCTAGTTATATGTTCTCTGTCAACTTAAGATTACTAAACAAGTGGTGAGAAGCATGTGAGTCAATATTAAGAGAGGCAGACGGTTTATGAGAGTAGTAAGTGCTAAGTTTACATTATCTATCAACTTAAGGTTACTAAAAAATGGTGAGAATAACCTGAGTCAATAACAAAAGAGTTAGCCCGTGTTTGAGAATAGTAAGCGCTAGTTCTATGTTCTCAATCAACTTAAGGTTACAAATCATGTGGTGGCTTTTTGATCCTTCCACTTGTTTGGTTTGAGATGTGGATAGAGAATCCAAAAATTATCCCATGTGTGGCCTATTCTATTGCAATGTTCACACACCATGCTCTTCCTACCATCATTCTTGTATAACACATTATTTGTTCAGATGAGCTCCACATGATTCTTATCAAAGAGTTTTAGATTCAAAATTCCACGTACTAGAATCCTACACTACAAGAAATATGTCTATCCTTAGCTCAAGATTAACGCTATCATACGTAATACATAGCTTATTTGTAAACGCTATGTCTTTGGGAGCTATAATAGGGTACATGTATATTATAGCGTTCTTTTGTGGTGCAATTATATTGCATTTTATGATAGCACTAAGACTTTTTTATTATTAATTGTTTTATGACACTTATTAATTGCTACTATATATATTTGTGTAGCGTTAACACTTTGTTATTATTAATTGTTTTATGATATTTATTACTCGTTACGGTGTGTGTTACTATAACATTATTTTACTATTGTTAAAAATGTTTTTGTAACAATAATTATCAGCTGTAATTGTTGGTATTATGACTTTAATGGTGAGGTACGAGTTAGATGATAAGCTAATGTCTCTAATACTATATTTTGGGATTTATTTATACTTTTTATGGTTATAATTAATATGAAATGCACTCTCAAATACATAGGCAAGAAACCAAATTGGAAACTAATTCATATTATAACGAATCTCCAAAAGATACTACTCCATACATGTGTTCACATCCAAAAAGACTACATTACAACAAAAGTCATTCTGATCCACACCTTCCTAATTCTGATCTATACTTTCCTAATTTCATCATCATACAACATACAAGGTTCAATAGACAATCACCTTATCCTCTCGTCATGTATAGATGTTCCTAATGCATCTTCCATGCACTCAATTTTCGAACAAGGCCTCCAAACCGCAGCATCTTTAACCATGCTCGTTATTTTTAGTGTACTCGTTCTTCTCATAATTAGTAGCTGCTCTGCAAACTAGAAATCACATCAAAAAGTATATAAATTAGTAAATATGGATGCTTTTAATCTCTCAGACATATGAGAGTTAGAGAGCAATTAGAAAGTTCGAGGCTATACCATGAAAGGGCTCAGATCATTGCAGCTCGACTTGGTGTCAATCAATGTCAATGTCATCAAAAGCATGATTACCAACAAGCATAAATCATGTGGTAAATATGGCTGCCCAAGGTGGTGGAATATGAGGGTGTCTCCTTTCGACTTCAATACTTGGAATATATGGTTGAAATGAACTGAATCAAAACATCATATAAACACTCACATAGATGATTTTAAGTTTCCAGTCTCATATAATATACCTACGTTGCCACTTTGAGATTTTCTTTTCTCCTAGCCTTCACATTCCGAAGCTTCATCTAATCATTTCTAGAGTTGTCACTAACCTTATAGTTCATTTTCTGTAAATCAAAATCGAGAACCTTTGCAGCTTCTTTTATCTTCTAAACGATTACTGGTGGATTTTTTTGGTAAACAAAACAGTTATATACATAGCATATAAATGAAAGACGAGGCAAATAAAACAGTAAAAATGATCGAGTACTTCAAGAAACCATGGTATAAGAGAAGAAATATAGAGGTTATTACTCTACAAATGGGTTTTTTACGTCGTCTTTTAGATAATAACTGCAAGGTGATAAAGTCAATGCTTGTGAGAGAACTCCTAGCAATGGACAATTGTCTAAACATGTAAACAAACACAAAGTAGAATTATATTACTTACAATCAACGGATTTGCGTCTAAGATTCAAGTGATCAGTTTCATGGCTTGATAATAACCTCTATCATTGAGAACTTGAAAACAACAATAAAACGAAATTGGTTATAAAATTTATAAATTGCATAAAAGTTAAAAGATAAGTTCTCAGATAAAAGGTTTAGACAGACCTCATGAGCTGACATAATTTGGAGTTCCACATGTGATATATGAAGTCCATTATCCTCTTGCTCGGTGCATTAAAACCATTGTTTAAAACTGAAAACAAATTAGTAAATTCTTGACATAAAATTGAAACTGTTTCTTAGAACAGTAAAGAAAATAGAAAGAACAAATTAAAGTTGTAGTAAAAACATAATAAATCGAAATATCAAAAATTTAGAATTAATTAACACCTGCGATGGAGTTTAACAGCTTCAAAGCCCATTTATCTCAATTTAATTCTACTCTCACTCGGACTTTTCTAGTTACCTGCACAGTTTTTACCAAGTATATATCTCATAGAAGTGTTCACAAACCAGTAAAGAACTATTAACAGTAACGTTCATCACTTTATGCAAGAAACAAACAAAAATATTACCAAATCAAGAGATGTTGTCTAAGTAAGTACAATAATTTGAGGTATATAAATAACAAGACATGATGGTAAGCCTAAAATTCCATCAATACCTCTTCTTTAAGCTCCAAATGGTGAACCTGGTCAAGTTTCATGGTTCGTTAAATTGTTTCCACATTATAATGATTGGTAACATCTGGATTTGTGCTTGAAATTTCGTCTTCAAGATTGAGCTCAACCTCCTTGTCGTCTGCTCTTCCACTGAGAAGTTCTCCAAACATCTATATTAGAACCAGACCACATACCAATTCTCAAAACAATAAGCATTACACATATAACCTAAGAAATTGTAATATCGATACATTGAGCTACTCTTTCTTAGATAAAGACACTAACCTCTTTATACATAACCATGTACCTCTTTCTTAAGTTTGGCATCTTTCCCTTGAATCTCTTCTAGTGTCAAGTTTGACTGCGAGCTCTTGATTTCTAAGATAAACTCACAGAACACAAAAGTGGAGATGATATGAAACATATATGATGTTGATAGTGGTAAGCTTTAAAACAAAGGCTAAGACATTGTTAAATTGTCAAGTGATATTCGTGTGTTCTAAGTCTGCTTACTCTCGTTAGAAATCAGTCTGTTTACTCTTCTTAAAAAAAAAAATACATACATGATTTCGAAATCAGATGTAACCTAAAATAAAATCAAAAGAACCAAACATTACTTCATGTTCAACCGCAAATTCTGCATAGTCGTTACATTCTACATGTATATGATAAATGATCTCAACGAAATTAACCATCAAATAATCTTACCTTTACATCCTAAACTTACAGTATCGAGTTGATATCTCTTCTAAAGGACCATTGCTCCTCTTCCTTCGACTTCCTTTGCTAACACCGAATCTTGTCAACGTCACAAAACTAGGAAAGAAATTAAAAACTGAGTCCAAAACCTAGGTTGAAATCAAGCATCTATTTTGTTTACAGAAAATAAGAACAAAATCAAAAATCAACTTGAGTAATCGCCCAATCTTGTTAACCTCACAAAATAAGAACAGAATCAAAAATAACCTTGAGTAATCAATAATTTGAGATTTGGAACTGAGAGCTAACAAAACCTAAACATAATCCATAAAAATCAAACAAAACCTAACAACTTGAGTAATCAATAATCAATTTGTGAAACTTAACTTCTCCCACCGAGCGAAATCGCCTAAATCGCTATTGGTTAAGGAAGAGAGCAACATGTATAGATGAGAGAATAGAAGAGAGGAGAGATTAGAAGAGAGGAGAGAATGTGAGCGAGAATCAACGAGAAATTGGGAAAAATAGATTTGGAAAAATTTGAGAAAGTTAGGGTTTAGCGAAAGAGGGAAAACAAGAGAGACCCAAAATTTAAGCGGAAAAATATGTTAAGTGTCGAATTAGTTCCCTCTGCCAGTGACTTACTTAGCCGCTCTGTTATTAATATGGATAGCGTCAGTAAAGCGCTATTATATAGATACCAAAATTTATAAAACTTCAATAATAGTATTTATATAAAATGCACTATAACAATGTGCTATCAATGCTTAAATTTGTTGTAGTGCTATCACCATTAGCTATGTCTCCATTTCATATATCTAGTTCTACGTTCTCTATCCAGTTAAGGATACTAAACAAAGGGTGCGAAGTACTTAAGTCAATAACAAGAGAGTTAGCCAGTTCTTCAGAGCAGTAAGTGCTACTTCTTTGTTCTCTATCAACTTAAGTTTAATAAACAAGTGGTGAGAATCACCTAAGTCAATAACAAAAGAGTTAGGCGGGGAGAGTAGGAAGTGTTAGTTTTACGTTCTCTATCAATTTAAGGTTACTAATCATGTGGTGGCATTTGATCCTTCCACTTCTTTGGTTTGACATGTAGATGAAGAATCCAACACTTATCCTTGGTGTCTTATATTCTCTTGCAGTGATCGCACAAAATGCTCGTTATACCATTATACATGTATAATACAATATTTATTCAGGTGTGCTCCATGCGATTCTTGTCAAAGACTTAGATTCCTTGTTCGTTGGACTAGAATCCTATTACCATTGGATATGTCTACTTTCCCTACAGCTAGTCCTATGTTCTCTATAAAACTAAGGCTAATAAAAAAGTGTTGAGAAAACACATGATTCAAAAAAAGAAAGAGTTAGCCAGTTTGTGAGCGTCGTAAGTGTAAGTTTTACGTTCTCTGGTTACTAATCATGTGGTGGTTTTGATCTTTCAACTTATTTTGCTTGAGATGCAGATGGAGAATCCAACACTTATCCTTAGCTGCAGGGAATGTAGACATACCTAATTGTGATAGAATTATAATCCAAGGAATAGTGAATCTAAGTTTCTTTGATAAGAATTGTGTTGAGCTCATCTTAGCAGATATTGTGTTATACAAGCATTACGGTAGGAAGGGCATGGTGTGTGATCACTGTAAGAGAATGGTCGATACCAAATAAGTGGAAGGACCAAAAGGCCACCTCATGATTAACAACCCTAAGTTGTTAGAGAACGTAAAACTAGTACTTACTACTCTCACAAACATGCTAACTCTTTTGTTATTGACTCGGGTTCGTCTCTCTAATTTTGTAGTAATATTAAGTTAATAAGAAATGTAAACTAGGACTTACGACTCTCACAATCCGGCTAACTTTCTTGTTATTCGATTCAGGTGCTCCTCACCACTTGTTTAGAAACCTTAAGTTGATAGAAAACGTAAACTTAGCTGTAAGGAAGGTTGACATAGGTAATGGTCATAGGATTTAAATCCAAGGAACAGGAAATCTAAGACTTTTTAAAAAGAATCATGTGAAGATCATCTCAACAAAAGTGTTTTATATAAACATGATGGTAGGAAAAGCATGCTGTGTAATCACTACATGAGAATTGGCTACACAAACTATAAATGTTGGATTCTCCATCTACATCTCAACAAAACAAGTGGAAGGATAAAAACACCAGCACATGATTAGTAACCTTAAGTTGATAGAGAACTTACAACTAGCACTCACTACTCTCACAAACCGGCTAACTTTCTTGTTATTGACCCATGTGCTATTCTCCACTTATTTAGAAACCATTAGTTGGTAGAGAAGTGGAACAAGCTATAGGAAATGTAGACTTAGCTAATGGCAATGGGATTCTAGTCCAAGGAATACCGAATCTAAAACTCTTTCATAAGAATCGTTTGGAGCTCACTCAGCAAATAGTGTATTGTACAAGCATGTTGGTAGGAAAAGCATGGTGTGTTATCACTACACGAAAATGGGCCACATTGAAGATAAGTGTTGGATTCTCCAACTACATATCAACCCAAAAAAGTGAAAGGATCAAAAGGCCATCATACGATTAGTAACCTTAATTTGATCGAGAACGCAGAACTAGCACTTAGTACTGTCACAAACCGGCTAGCACTTTTGTTATTGACTTTGGTGCTTCTCACCACTTGTTTAGTAACCTTAAGTTGATAGAAAACATATAATTAGCTATAGGGAATGTAGACATAGCTAATGGCTAGAATTCTAGTCCAAGAAACACATAATATAAGTCTCTTTGATAAGAATTTTTTGAAGCTCACATGAGCAAATAATGTGTTTATACAAGCATAATGGTGTAGGAAGAGCATGGTGTGTGATCATTGCAAGAAAATTGGCCACACCAAGGATTGGTGATGGATTTTCCATATGCATCTCAAACAAAATAAGTGGAAGGATAAAAACACCACCATATGATTAGTAACCTTAAGTTGATAGAGAACTTAGAACTAGTACTTACTATACTAACAAATTGGATAACTCTCTAGTTATTGACTCACGTGCTTCTCACCACTTGTTCGGTAACCTTAAGTTGATAGAGAATGTAAAACTAACTGTAAGGTAGCTTAAGGTGATAGAATTCTAGTCCATGGAATAGGTAATATAAAACTTTTTGATAAGAATCGTGTGGATCTCACCTCGGCAAATATTGTGTTATACAAGCATGATGGTCGAAAGAGAATTGTATGTGATTACTGCAAGAAAATGGGCCACACCAAGAATAAGTGTTGGATTCCATCTTCATGCCAAACCAAAAAATTGGAAGGATAAAAATGCCACCATATAATTAGTAACCTTATGTGTATATACAACGTTGAACTAACCCTTACTACTCTCACAAACCCTCTAACTCTTTTGTTACTGACTCAGATGCTTCTCACCACTTGTTTATTAATCTTAAACTGATATAGAACATAGAATTAGCTGTAGGGATTGTAGACATATATAATGATGATAGGATTCCAATTCAAGGAACATGCAATCCAAGTCTCTTTGATAAGAATCGTGTGGAGCTCACCTCAACAAGTAACATGTTATACAAGCACAATGGTAGGGAGAGCATTGTGTGATCAATACAAGAGAATAGGCCACACCAAGGATAAGTATTGAATTCTAAATCTACATGTTAAACGAAACAAGTGGAAATGTCAAAAGACCACCACATGATTAGTACCCTTAGGTTGATAGAGAATGTAGAACTAACACTTACTACTCTCACAAACCGGCTAACTCTTTTGTTAGTGACATTGGTGCTTCTCACCACTTGTTTATTAACTTTAAGTTGATTCAAAACAAAGAATTAGGACTTACTACTCTCACAAACCGGCTAAGTCTCTTGTTATTGACTCATGTTCTTCTGGCCACTTGTTAAGTTACATTAAGTTGATAGAGAACGTAGAAGTACCTGTAGGAAATATAGACAGAGCAAATTTTGATAGGATTCTAGTCCAGAGAATAGAGAAACTAAGACTCTTTGATAAAAATATTTTGGAGCTCACCTCAGCTAATAGTGTATTATACAAGCATGGTGGTAGGAAAAGTATGGTGTTTGATCACTACAACAGAATAGACCACATCAAGGACATATGTTGGATTCTCCATCTATATATCAAACAAAACAAATGGAAGGATCAAAAATCCACTACATGATTAGTAACATTAAGTTGATAGACTGTGTAGAACTAGCACGTTCTACTCTACCAAACCAAATAACTTTATTGTTATTGAGTCAAGTACTTCTCACCACTTGTTTACTAATATGAAATTCATAGTTTAAATCAAATACAAAACCATAGTTCAACTTGAAGTTACAAATTACATAATTTGGAAGAAATCTAATTCATAAGAAAACTTAGTTCACAATGCTTCTCCTTCTACTCATTATTCTCGACGATGACCCATACATCTAGAGGACTTTCCTTGTTCTTGTTTGGGGCGTTTATTTTAAGTCGAGTTACATGCTTTTTTTGCATAGGTCGCAGTACATTGCATCAATGTCTTCTTCTTCTACCTCAATGCGGATCAAATATCCCATACCTCTCTGAAATTGTACTCGTGTGAGCTCCTCCACATCACTTCCTTGATAATCATCTGCTTCTTGTAGCTGTTGTTGGAAGGGCTTTGGTATGATATCATTCACTGGGAGTCCGCAAATTATTCCTTGGTTTGCTTGCATTTCTAAATCATGACGTAAAGTAACATTGAATTTAAAATTAAATCTTGAAGTGACGGAAAAATTTAACTAACACACTTAACAAATAAGTGAATTACCATTGGGAGATTAGGGAGAAAGATTATTTTTGATATCTGTTTCAAATGAGAATAACAAATTTAATCAATAAGTTATTCAACTTTCAAATGCTAAGGATGCAAATTTCCAAGTGGAATCCTATATTACCCTATATGAAACCCTAAGAAATATTACCCTATATGAAAGCGTGAAAAAAAAATGCAAAATCCTGAATACAGAACCTGCATATCAAATTGAAGTGAATCAGCTGCTATCTAGAACTAGTCTCATCTATACTTTTTGAAAGAGAGAGCAAAAACCTACAACCTTTAGCAATCAGGTTCTCTCCCACTATTGCTTGTTCATTCTCTAAAAGTGAGAAAAGCAACAAAATATCAGGAACAAACAAAAATGGATCAGAACTGTATTAAAGAAGATCGGAAAGTTGTATCTCTTTTGTGTCGCTGGTTCTGGTGGATCCAACAAAAGACACCTAGTCAGTAAATTTTTTACAAAACCCAACCAGAAAAATCAAATCTCTTCGCAAAGGAAACCTACTTATCAACAATTAAGAATAATGATAGACCCAACAAATAGAAAGGTATGTCAGGCAACGAGAGAGATTTGTGTACCTAAAACGGCAAAAAAGAAGATATGGTGAAGAACAGCTTCAACAATTAAGAGACAATCAACTCTAATTCTCTGTTACGATAAATTGTAAGGGTCAATACTCTACTGGTTTCAGCCGTAATAGCATTATAACCAGTTAGATCCCACGGTTGATTCATATCCTACGGTTGATATTTGCAGATCACTAATCCTAGTACTCTCTTTTTTTGTTCATAATGAGTATTTTCATTTTCAATTAATTATTTAATGTACATAATTTTAAAAAAATATATATATAATTTTGAAAATATTATACATTTGTTAAGTCATCTAACTTAGAAATTAATTTCTGAATTTTAAGACGTTAAAAAATTATGAAAGGGATCCAATATATGCTTAGTCTGTAAACTCTAACCCTAAACCTTGAACTCCAATCCCTAACCCATAAACTCTAAACTTTCAAAATATGAAATGCAATACTATATTTAATTTATTAGTAGAAAAATATAGAATGTATTAAATTATTGAAATTTTACTTTTTATAACATTATAGCTACAATTATAATGTTTTATAGACTACACTCTGAACCCTATATCCTAAACTCTAAACTCATAACCTTTAAATTCTAAACCTTTAATAAATGAATTACAATACTATTTTTAATTTATTATTAGAGAAAATACTAGAATGTACAAAAATTATATTGTTCTAAAATTTGTTTGAATTTTATTTTTAAGTTTTAATTATAATGTTTTATATATTAAAATTTTAAGTTCATATTTCTCATAATAAAAATGTGTGAAACTTTTGTTACTTATATGTTTAGTGTATATATTATGCTGTCAATAGGTTTCGTTTCTATCTTTTGGTCAAAAACACTTATGTATCTTTTAGTCTTAAAATAGATATTCATTCACATATATGTTTGGGTCGGAGAACAAACACATTACACGATTTTTAAGAGTAAACTCAACACTCAAATACTAAAGAAACTTCAACACAATCACATTAATACAAGTTTATCATTAAGCCATGCCACTGTTGATATAGTTGCTTCAGAAATGAATTTCACCTCTAAATTTGGTTTCCTTAGAGTAGCATTCCCACCCTTCACAACTTTAACCAATATCTTGCTTGCATTTGGACTTCTACAACAATTTTCTGAGAGTTATTCACATCTAACATCATACATTTACTCTCAACACTCATCTCCTGCTGTTCAAGCTAACACTCTGTCACACACAAATTCCAAACTTTTAGAACAAATCTAACACACTAAAACCCAACACACCAATTCATGATACCAAACCAAACATATCAATGGACCAAATCTAACACCAAATTCAACAAATCAAATTCATACCCTAGGAGATGATGCTTTTGGTGATGCTATGTTTTGAGGACTACATAGTCCTATCTTTGATTAGGCCACACAATAAACTCTTGAATAGCATTGTGCTTCAAGTACTTTTTAACACTGATATGCCTCCACATATGAATGTCCTTCACAACCACTATATCAACTTTCACAATTACAACATTAGGTCCGAGAGGTATATTATTGACCATTTCATTTGGATTACTTGATATCAAGGTACCCTTAGCAACTATAACATCCTCTTTATTCCAATCGTAGACGATGAATTCGTCACGTGAAACCTAAGTCATGCATACATATAGTTAAGAAGTCATGCATAATATACAACAGAACAATAGTAAGATAGACGAAGATGCAAACATTACTAATTAACCAGTAGTGTTATTAGGAGTTGGATAGTTCAATTCCATGTCTAACTCGATTTTTTCAGCTAGCCATGGAATCTTACTACCCATAGTTTGGCCAAGCCTTGACATCTCTGATGTTGGCCTTCAGATGTGACATTACATCATTAACAACCACTGCATTGAGACCAATACGAGTACCTCCAATCTTGTACATTACATCAGACGAGCAGAATTCTCCTTCCCCTACCACAACATATTTATTTGAACACCAATCTAGTAGTTTACACTTAACAACTCTGGTAGCATTACTAGCTTCCAACATGGAAACAATATCACACTGCATTGAGAATACAAAAGTGAATATATATATATATATATAAACACTAATAAGGTGGTATTATTTTGCATTACTGGAAATTAATTGACTTGCTTCCCCTAAGCTAAGCCACGAACTGGAAGTTGTAGATCCGCAATCTAGTTTATCAAGTTAACTTGTTTTGCTTCAAGCTTCTGCATATATTCATCTCTATAGTGCATCAAAGCTAGCTTTGTTGCAGTCACCCATCTCCCCATCCCTCTAATTCTTCTAGGATTGTATCTACCCAACACTTGCCACACCGCAGCATCTGTGATACTAGTACTATTAGTGGATCCAATCTCTGTGTCAAAAGATCTTTTTTTTAAGACAAATAAAAAAATTAATGAACAATATACAATAAGTAGAGAGAATCTACAAAATTAATTGATATTATATACAATAATATATGCATATTTAGGTCTACAGGTGTCCCATTTACATGAGTGTGTCTTGCTATCCAAATTTGACTCCCAGTCACCTTTGAAGGATCAAAACTCTTTTCCCTCTACAAGCAAAATAGGGTGCGTAACATAAATATGACAACTAAATATTTAATCTATAGCAGTCAGACCCATACCATTGCATATAGGACCTGAATTTATATAATGGACACACTCTTGAATTGTGAAAGATAATTATATAAGGACATAAAATAGAAATACAGCTTTGATACTGTGATATAATCATAATTGGAGATAAAGTAGAGTCGATATAAAATCTCTTTCCTTAATTCTTTAAACGCCTGTAGTGTGTCGACTTGATGCGTTCAAGAATCCCAGGATAAAACCACTTCGGTTTTTCTTATCTCGCAACACTCAAAAATAAGAGCTAACGAACTTTAGAACCATGTTGTACTCTTAGACACAATAGAAGAGATGGAGAGAATTGAGATGTTGTGTAGTTTCACAAAAAGTTATAATTGTGATTGTTTTTCAGTGAGAAGATGAATCACTTGGTTTTATAATCAAATTCTTAGCATAAGAATAAAATTAAGTTATGATAATTGATTCTCAATATTTAAGTCATTTATTTTTCTTTGTCATAAATTCTTTTGTAGTTACAAAATTCACAATTAAAGGAGATATAATTGTTGATCTTTCAACATAAAGACTACAAAATTCACAAATTTGACAAATAGTTACTTTTGAAGTTCTACGAGTGAGTCATTCTTTTCCGGCAGGTGGTGTGTGGAATTTGTGCCTTCCTGAGCTTCCTAAATCTTAGACTTTAATCCTACAAAACCAATCCAAGAATTAATAGTTTTAAGCTCAAACCATAATTTGTAAAACATAGAAAGTGCATACAGAACATCAGCCTCCTCCCTAGTCTTATTATTTACCCAATTCTTCCAAAATGTCTGAGATTTGATGTTACTTGGTTTCAATGTAGGCATTTCCGCCCTACTTGTTTTTTTTACTTGAGCAAGAATCATGGTTTAAGAAGCACACCACAAAGTAGCCATCTGCATAAAAATAGCATTTTTCCATCCTTCAGTAATATTGGACCTTGCATATACATTTTCAAATAGATATTAGTAAAATATATATAATATATTTAGGAGAAACACACAACTATACAGATTAATCGATTAATCACTGAGACTACCTGAATTTCATCCCACATTCTTTCTTTTGTTGGCTCATCTAGGTGCCTCCAATCATTAAGCAATATAGGAAAATATTCCCTAACCAAAGGACCAAGAAAGAAGGAAATTGTGGCTGATCCTTTTCCTACAGGCACACCTAACTATGTGAATTCAAGGTCAACCTTTTCATGAATATGTTTAGCAACTCCACTCATCTTTGTTGGCCCTCTTGTTTTCCTCTTCTTAGCACTAGGTTCTTCAGTCTCAACATCTTGAGTTGATGTTAGCATAGTATCCTAATTCGACGGCTGAGAGATATCAACCTCTGCACATGCCTCTTCATTGTTTCGTGTGTTCACTTCATCAGGCTGATTCAAGTTCTCTTCTTCTTCATCGTGGTGGGAGATATATGCATGCTCACCTGCCTCTTCGGCCACTTCCAGATCAATTTTTTTCTCAGTCACATTAGCAGGCTTATTGCGTCCCATGCTCATGTTTACCGGGCATGACTGCGTCTAGTGATTCCCAGTGTTTTCTGCATCATTTTGTTACACATGAAACAAAAATAACTTATAAAAATATTCACAATACACAATGAAAACTCCAATTTCTTTATAACCAATGGCAGCCCTATCAATCCATAACTAAGACCCCTTCAATATCATCTCTAACATAGAAACTTTCATCATCAGA
Source organism: Lepidium aucheri (assembly GCA_900406435.1). Lineage (NCBI taxonomy): Eukaryota > Viridiplantae > Streptophyta > Magnoliopsida > Brassicales > Brassicaceae > Lepidium > Lepidium aucheri. Next base: position 13,762 of record OVBA01003424.1, on the reverse strand, counting down.
GGACTAGTTCCCTAGATCTTCATTTCAGGGACTTATAAAGGTGAAACAAGCTCCTCTTCAGTCTCTTAGTCGTGATAACCCCTTGGTGGTGCCCTTATAACTACGGACCACTGTGAAGACTTATCTATAAAATAGAAGACTTGTTTCGCTTGCGATGCCAAAATATAAGGATCTTCCAGATATGTGGATTGGTTTACGTTGAGGTTCACAAAGGTAAAACCTTCTTCTTTTGGACCATTGCCTTTGTTGGCCCCCTTACATTTGAATAATACATTTGATAATCCATTATAATTTTCTGGATAACTCCATGAGTCTTACGCATTACGTCCTTTATCAGAAATCAATACCCACTGATCACCTAACCCTTATAAGTCTTAGCTATATATCTTGGTCCATAAGCCATCCCCATCCAAGTACTTCTAAATGTTCTTTAGTATTATCATATAACTGATGGCACAAAAGAAAAGGAAATGAAATTATAATTTCTTAAGTGACTCCACAGATAATAAACACTCAACAGTACAAAACACCTGTGTACCTTTTTCACCCACAGTGAGAACTAGTATCCATGAAGTTTCGAAAGTAGATTTTCGTTTCTTGCACATCTAATATTATTAGTTTGCAGTTATCCAAAGTGTATTCTGTTATATGATATCATTATGTTAGTTCTTGAAAAATAATCATAGAATATGATTTACAAGTATAAGTTATATGATGCATTGAAATAGTCCACTTACTCTACATATGGAGTCATCAATTCCATGTTCATTGGAACATATCAATGGGTTATGTCTCATACTTTATCTGTAAGAGTAATTTAGGGACATTTCTACAATGAACGATCTTCAAGTATGTATGCACTTGTCTCTATATCTTCATTATGCTTAACTTGTTATTGAACTGTTACACAATTAAGCATAATCATATACATTCACCAGCTAGATATCCTTCAGCCATACACTCTTGAAGCCTTGCATAGTTCTTAGCGTATGACTCTAGTGGTTTCATGTACCTATAGAACAATCATATAATCCATTATTTAACACAATATAGACAATACATAAATAAGGAAAACTTTAATTACCTTTCAAATGGATACATCCACCTGAAGTGTATAGGTCCAGCCAATCTTGCCTGCTAGATGAATCGAGAAGTGGAACATTATATCAAAAAGAGAAGGAGGAAATCATCTCTCTATTTGACACAATGTCAATACACACTTAGCATCTAAAGAGATCAATTTCTGAGGATCAATAACAAGTTGAAATATTCTATTAAAAAAATTGCACAATCTAGTAACAGCAACTATGGGTCCATCAGGGAGCAAGCCTCTTAGCACAACTGGTAGCAGGTTATGAAAAGGACATGATGGTCGTGAGAATTCAGTCCACCAATCATGCGAGAATCCAAAGAACCATAGTTGGCAATGTTTGCAGAATATCCGTCAGGCCCTCTAAATAAACTTAACCTTTTGCATAAAATCTTTTTCTTATCCTTTTTCTTAGATAACTATTCTTACCTCCCTCCAAGATGTGTAACTTCTCTCAAATCCCCATATCTTCCAAGTCTTTCCGCGCGTTGGCAACATCTTTTGACTTTTCACTTAGCATCAGTGTGAGACCCAAACTTGAGATCCAAAATTTGAGGTTTGAAAACTCAATTTCGTGGCCCATAAGGCCCATCAAGGGGAGGAGATTCAAATTTTGAATGAAAAAAGGATTTGTTGGAGAAAATAAGGGTTAGCAACCTAACCCTAAAATCATATCATTCCTCGTATAAAACAAACTAATCTTAGTGCCAATTCATCTCTTTACCTTCTTCCATCTGCAAACTCGATCTCCTAAGTCGCACTTTGTGCTTTCAAATTTTGCTGACCCAACATCAGAAGCTTCAAACTGGTAAGGAATCCAGTCCAGACATCTTAGTTTTGGGGTCAATAACTTTTGACTTACTGACCGTTGTTTTAAATATGCTTGGAAAGATCATTCTCTCAATAATCCGTATCCGCAAACCGCTTGCAAGTCAAAGCTATATTGAGGAAGTTACGATAAGTTTAAGGTAAACCAATAGGCTTACTTCGGGGTTCATAACTATGTGACCACTAATCCTATGACAGTGAACTATGTATGTTTGGAAATCTCATTCTCTCAAGAATTCATAGCCAAAAACGGAATCCAAATCGGAATCGTATTAGGAAAGATACGGTCTGTTTAAGGTATGATGTTGAGTCAATTCTGTTTCACTTAGTGAAATTCTGGATTTCTGCTTATGAATATGTGTTCGACTTGGCATATTTAGGGTCATTTTCTCTTACAATCTGAGTAAGACTGGCTAGGAACTTGTTTTCTTTGGATAGAGGACATATCCAGGAAGTCAACGAGACCATCAGACCTTCAGATCAAGGTAAGATCTGTACAGAAATTGCGTGGCTTGTCCCGAATAACCACTCTTGATCTGAAATGAGAACCCTAATTCTTGTATGTTGCTTGTGTACGAAGGTAGCTGCTAGGTCTTGTGCTTCAAAATATTTTTCCTGCGTTCTTCGATCTATGCACCCGCCAATCAAAGTGATGATGTGATCTACGTGTCTTTCAGTTTTAGTTTAATTAAAGTTAATTTATTCTATTTATAAAATAATTATTATAGTAATTTATTACGTACAAATAGAAATATAATTATAAGTATAAATATAAATATTTTTTTAAATATAAATAAGTTGATAAACAATAATAATTATTGTATTATTAATTTAGAAATTATGTGATTGCTTGTTATTAGGATAGTTGCCTGAATATATTATATAATAATTAAATATATTTGAATATTAATGATATTTGTGATATAATATATGGTTGAGAGTAATTAATATTCTGAGTTAGTAAAGTAAAAAAAAAGAATGTTTAGAGTATGTTGAGCTGTCTCTTAAAGAGTGGTGACGCGGAAATCAACTTTGACTAAGGGCTGGCATTCCTGCGGAAAAGAGAGAAATGGTTTGAAGTGGGCCGACGGGAACGCTTCAGCCCAAAAACCGCTGGCGAGCTATGGAGGATCGAGCTCTAGGCCATCGTCTCCCAAAAAGTGCTTTGAACCATCTAGAAGGTGGTGGGCTATTATGTGTAGAGTTGTATATGTTTGCTTTCCGCGTTAGGATAGATTTGCTTTAATTAGGCTAGAACTTTAAGCCTCAGTGGGCCGAAGTGATCTTCTCACTGAGTAATTCATTACTCTCCCCTCTTTATTTTCCCTTTTTCAGAAATTTTGAACAAGAATTTTTTTGGTATCGGGTGGATTTTTCAAAAATGTATTTTTGGTAAGGCCAAGGAATAACACCTTGTCTCTCAAGATAGGGAGCAGGATATTATCATTGGTATCAGAGCCATGTTTAGGCCACTCCGGTTCTGATCCGGAGGGTCAAGATTTTCAAACGATTTTAACAAAATTGTTTCAAAAGGAATTTTTGAAAGCTTGGTCTTGCACAAAAAAACATTTGTTAAAAAAAACAGCTTTTACATTTATTCAAAACAAAAATATATTGTGTTGCCTTAAAAAAATGTTTGACGTGTTCAAAAAAAAAACTGATTTACGAAAAAAAAATGTGTTTTGGTGCTTTAATTAATTAATGTTTGATAAAGAATAATAATTATAAAGAGGGAAGTTTTGGATTTTGTTATTTTCTTTTGCATTTGGTTGTTCTCTTAGTCGCTTCTGAGGAGTGATGAAAGTGTAGGTTTAGAAAAGTTATTGAAGTTTGCGAGTCACCAAGATTCAAGAATTGCTTTTTCTAAGTTGCTATTCAAATGTCTAAAGGAGCATTGTTTCTCAAAGTTATGTGTTGAATTGTTGATAGAAAATGCCACCAAAAGGATGACGAGCAGTGGCAGCATCAGCATCACTACCGCCTAATGTGGCAACTCGGGAGGAGTTATTGGAACTTCGGAACCTTGTGCAAGAGCTGGTTAACCGGGATGCACCACCACCACCACCACCTCAGGTTCCGTCCCAGGGCTCATTTCAGGTGCAGTCACCGCGAGCGGCTGAAGCTCAGAGGCAGCACCAGCCACCCCCGCCACCTACGAGAATGCAGCCACAAGGACTTGGACTCTTGTATTGGGAGACGATGAGACTCATGAGGGATATGGGCATGGAGTATTTTACTAGTGGAACCGATCCAGTTCAGGCTGATGATTGGAGGCGTTTGCTGGAGAGGAACTTTGATTCTGCCATATGTCCAGTGGAGTTCAGACAGGAGTTGGTAGTGCACTACCTGCGTGGAGATGCATGCATTTGGTGGGAGAATGTGAAGAAAAGCATGCATGAAGGTTATGTGATTACCTGGGCTGACTTTCTGGATGAGTTCAACAAGAAGTACTTTCCACGAGAAGTCATGGATCAGATGGATATTGACTTTTTGGAGCTTCATCAGGGTACGAAGACGGTTAGGGAGTATGAACAGCAGTTCAGTCGCCTTAGAAGGTTCAGTGTCAGGGACAGGATAGAGTATAATGTGGTTCGCAGGTTCAAGAGAGGGTTACGCGCTAGCATTCGTTACCTCTATTATGTCCGGGATTGTGCTAATTTGGTTGAGATCGTGGAGATGGCTGCATCAAAGGAGAAAGAACTTGAGGAGGAAGCTAGAGATCTCATGCACACTCAGCCTAGAGCTAACCAGGATTCAGGATTCAGGATAAACTCGAGATAACCAGGATTCAGGATCAACTCGAGATAACCAGGATTCAGGATCAACTTGAGCCCGCTCGCCTTATGCTACGAGTGGGAAGAATCATGGTGGAGTTTGCTGGATTGCTGGATTGAGATGCCATGACTGTGGTCAACCTGGTCATATTAGGCCAACTTGTCTGAGGAAGGGCAATAACTGCAATAGGTGTAGTCGCCCTGGATATTATGCGCGAGATTGCACAGCACAAAAGTGAGGCAGCAAGGAATGCAAAATGAAGGAAACTTGCCACCACCTCCAAAAAGGCAAGCAATTGGATCACGTGTGTATGGAGTTGGGGAGCATGTTAATGCAGAGTAAGATGCCACATAAACAATTAGTGTTTCAACCAAATGAATAAGTTTTAGTTTAAGCTCACTGCATGGAATTCTGTTTTAGCGGTTTAAGAATAATGATATTAGTTCGTTTGTTCAGGATATTAGTTTCTTTGGAGTTATATCCATTTGAGATTTTAAAATATTGAGTTTGGCCTTATTTAATAAAGTCGATGTGGTATTTTCTATTATATAAAGGACACCTGAATCGACATATGTAAACTATGGAGTCCAAAAGCTCCTTGATGACATAAGTGCAGTTCAACCCGGAATGTTAAATTCGAGGGCGAATTCTCTTCAAGTGGGGGAGAATTATGAGACCCAAAACTTGAGTTTTGAAAACTCAATTTCGTGGCCCATAAGGCCCATCAAGGGGAGAAGATTCAAATTTTGAATGAAAAGAGGATTTGTTGGAGAAAATAAGGGTTAGCAACCTAACCCTAAAATCATATCATGCCTCCTATAAAACCAACTAATGTCAGCGCCGATACATCTTTTTACCTTCTTCCATCTGCAAACTCGATCTCCTAAGTCACATTGTGTGCTTTCGAATTTTGCTGAGCCAACATCAGAAGCTTCAAACTGGTAAGGAATCCAGTCCGGACAACTTAGTTTCGGGGTTAATAACTTTCGACTTACTGATCTGTTATTTGTGTGTTTCGTATTCTTGGAAATCTTATTCTCTTAAGAATCCGTAGCCGAAAACCGCTTTCCAATCGAAGTTGTATTGAGGAAGATACGATCAGTTTAAGTTAAGGCGACGAAACTGTTTGCTGTTTCAGAAACATGCCTAATAGGCTTACTTTCGGAGTTCATAACTATGTGACCACTAATCTTGTGACAGTGACCTATATAGTTTTGGAAAGCTCATTCTCTTAATAATTCATATCCAAAAACGGAATCCAAATCAGAATCGTATTAGGAAAGATTCGGTCTGTTTAAGGTATGATGTTGAGTCAGTTCTGTTTCACTTGACAAATTCTAGATTTGTGTTTATGAATCTATGTTCGACTTGACATATTTAGGGTCATTTTCTGTTGCAATCTGAGTAAGAGGGACTAGGAACTTGTTGGCTTTGGATAGAGGACATATCCAGGAAGCCAACGAGACCATCAGACCTTCAGATCAAGGTAAGATCTGTTCAGAAATTGTCCGGCTTATCCCAAAGGTAACCACTCATGATCTGAAATAAGAACCCTGATTCTTGTATGTTGCTTGTGTACGAAGGTAGCTGCTAGGTCTTGTGTTTCAACATATTTTTCCTGCATTTTTCGATATGTGCACCGGCCAATCAAGGTTAGGACGTGATCTGCGAGTCTTTCAGCTTTAGTTTAATTAAAGTTAATTTATTCTATTTATAAAATAATAATTATAGTAATTTATTAAGTATAAATAGAAATATAAGTATAAGTATAAATATAAATATTTTTATAAATATAAATAAATTGATAAACAATAATAATTATTATATTATTAATTTAGAAATTTTGTGACTGCTTGTGATTAGGATAGTTGTCTGAATATATTATATAATAATTAAATATATTTAATATTAATGATATTTGTGATATAATATATGGTTGAAAGTAATTAATATTTTGATTTAGTAAAGTAAAAAAAAGAATATTTTGAGTATGTTGAGCTGTCTCTTAAAGAGTGGTGACGCAGAATTCAACTTTGGCTACGGGCCGGCATTTCTGCGGAAAAGAGACAGATGGTCTGAAATGGGCCGACGAGAACGCTTCAACCCAAAGACCGCTAACGAGCTAGGGAGGATCGAGCTCTGGGCCGTGGTCTCCCAAACAAGTGTCTTGAACCATGTAGAGGAAGTGATATTCTCGTTGAGTAATTCATTACTCATTCCTCTTTATTTTTCCTTTTTCAGGAATTTTGAACAAGAATTTTTTTGGTATCGATGGGTTTTTCAAAAATGTATTTTTGGTAAGGCCAAGGAATAACACCTTGTCTCTCATGATCGAGAGCAGGGTGTTAGAATTGGTATCAAAGCCAGGTTTAGGCCATTCCGGTTCTGACGCGGAGGGTCAAGATTTTTAAACGATTTTAACAAAATTGTTTCAAAAGAAATTTTTGAAAGCTTGGCCTTGCAAAAAAAATGTTAAAAAAAATATGTTTTAAGGAAAACTGTTTTTACGTTTATTAAAAAGAATGTTGTGTTGCCTTAAAAAAACTGTTTGACGTCGTTAAAAAAAACTGATTTACAAAAAAAAAGTGTTTTGGTGTCTTAAAAAAATTAATTAATTAATCTTTGATAAAAATAATAATAATAATAAAGAGGGAAGTTTTGGATTTTGTTATTTTCTAGTGTTTTTGGTTGTTCTCTTAGTCGCTTCTGAGGAGTGATGAAGGTTTAGGGTCAGAAAAGTTGTTGAAGTTTGCGAGTCACCAAGATTCAAGAATTGTTTTTTCTAAGTTGCTATTGGAATGTCTAAAGGAGCATTGTTTATCAAAGTTATGTGTTGAATTGTTGACAGAAAAAGCCACCAAAATGATGACGATCAGTGGCAGCATCAGCATCACTACCGCCTAATGTGGCAACTCGTGAAGAGTTATTGGAACTTCGAAACCTTGTGCAGGAGCTGGTTAACCGGGCTGCACCACAACCACCACCTCAGGTTCTATCCCAGGGCCTATTTCAGGAGTAGTCACCGCGAGCGACTGAAGCTCAGAGGCAGCACCAGCCACCCCCGCCACCTATGGGAATGCAGCCACCAGGACTTGGATTATTGTATTGAAAGAAGATAAGACTCATGAGGGATATGGGCACGGAGTATTTTACTGGTGGAACCAATCCAGTTCAGGATGATGATAGGAGGCGTTTGCTGGAGAGGAACTTTGATTCTGCCCGATGTCTAGTGGAGTTCAGATAGTAGTTGGCAGTGCATTACTTGCGTGGAGATGCATGCATTTGGTGGGAGAATGTGAAGAGAAGCATGCATGAAGGTTTCGTGATTACTTGGGATGACTTTCTGGATGAGTTCAACAAGAAGTACTTTCCACGGGAAGTGATGGATCAGATGGATAATGACTTTTTGGAGCTTCATCAGGGTACGAAGACGGTTAGGACGTATGAACAGCAATTCAGTCGCCTAAGAAGGTTCAGTGTCAGGGACAGGACTGGGTATAATGTGGTTCGCAGGTTCGAGAAAGGGTTCCGGACTAGGATTCGTATCCTCTGTTTGGTCTGGGATTGTGCTAATTTGGTTGAGATCGTGTAGATGGCTGCATCAAAGGAGAAAGGACTTGAGGAGTAAGCTAGAGATCTCATGCGCACTCATCCTGGAGTGGTAAGAGGAGGTGAAACTCAGAAGTGTCCTCAAGATAACTAGGATTCAGGATCAACTCGAGCCTGCCTGCCTTGTGCTATGTCTGGGAAGAATCATGGTGGAGTTTGCTCGATCGCTGGATTGAGATGCCATGATTGTGGTCAACCTGGTCATATTAGGGCCAAATTGTCCGAGGAAGGGCAATAACTGCAACAGGTGTGGTCGCCCTGGACATTATGCGCGAGATTGCACAGCACAAAAGTTAGGCAGCAAGGAATGCAAAATGAAGGAAACTTGCCACCACCTCCGAAAAGGCAAGCAATTGGATCACGTGTGTATGCAGTTGGGGAGCATGTTAATGTAGAGTAAGATGCCACATAAACAGTTAGTGTTTCAACCAAATGAATAAGTTTGAGTTTAAGCTCACTGCATGGATTTCTGTTTTCGCGGTTTAAGAATAATGATAATAGTTCGTTTGTTTGGGATATAAGTTTCTTTGGAGTTATATCCGTTTGAGATTTTAAAATATTGAGTTTGGTCTTATTTAATAAAGTCAATGTGGTATTTTCTCCTATATAAAGGAAAACTGAATCGACAGATGTAAACTATAGAGTCCAAAAGTTCTTTGATGACATAAGTGCATTTTAACCCGTAATATTGAATTCGAGGGCGAATTCTCTTTAAGTGGGGGAGAATTGTGAGACCCAAACTTGAAACCCAAAACTTGAGTTTTGAAAACTCAATTTCGTGGCCCATAAGGCCCATCAAGGGGAGGAGATTCAAATTTTGAATGAAAAGAGGATTTGTTGGAGAAAATAAGGGTTAGCAACCTAACTCTAAAATCATATCATGCCTCCTATGAAACCAACTAATCTCAGCGCTGATTCATCTCTTTACCTTCTTCCATCTGCAAACTCGATCTCCCAAGTCACGCTTTGTGCTTTCGAATTTTGCTGAGCCAACATCAGAAGTTTCAAACTGGTAAGGAATCCAGTCTGGACAGCTTAGTTTCGGGGTCAATAACGTTTGACTTACTGATCTGTTTTTTGTGTTTTGCATAGTCTTGGAAAGCTTATTCCCTCAAAAATCCGTAGCCGCAAACTGTTTGCCAATCGAAGCTGTATTAAGGAAATTACGATGAGTTTAAGGTAAGTCGACAAAACTGTTTGCTGTTTTAGAAACATGCGCAATAGGCTTACTTTCGAGGTTCATAACTATGTGACCACTGATCCTATGACACTGACCTATATATGTTTGGAAAGCTCATTCTATGAAGAATTTATAGCTGAAAATGGAATCAAAATCGGAATCGTATTAGGGAAGATATGGTCTGTTTAAGGTATGATGTAGAGTCAGTTCTGTTTCACTTAGTGAAATTCTGGATTTCTGCTAATGAATCTGTGTTCGACTTGACATATTTAGGGTCATTTTCTGTTACAATCTGAGTAAGAGGTGCTAGGAACTTTTTGGCTTTGGATAGAGGACATATCCAAGAAGCTAACGAGACCCTCGGACTTTCAGATCAAGGTAAGATCTGTTCAGAAATCGCGTGGCTTGTCCCGAAAGTAATCACTCTTGATGTAAAATAAGAACCCTAATTCTTGTCTGTTGCTTGTGTACGAAGGTAGCTGCTAGGTCTTGTGTGTCAACATATTTTTCCTGCATTTTCGATCTATGCACCGGGCAATCAAGGTGAGGACGTGATCTGCGAGTCTTTTAGGTTTAGTTTTTTTTTTTTTGTCAACTTTTAGGTTTAGTTTAATTAAAGTTAATTAATTCTAATTATAAAATAATTATTATAGTAATTTATTAATTACAAATAGAAATATAAGTATAAGTATAAATATAAATAAGTTGATAAACAANTATATTATTAATTTTAGAAATTCTGTGATTGCTTGTTATTAGGATAGTTGTGTGAATATATTATATAATAATTAAGTATATTTGAATATTAATGATATTTGTGATATAATATATGGTTGAGAGTAATTAATATTTTGAGTTAGTAAAGTAAAAAAAGAAGAATATTTACAGTATGTTGAGCTGTCTCTTAAAGTGTGGTGACGTGGAATTCAACTTTGGATACGAGCCGGCATTCATGCGGAAAAGAGACATATGGTGTGAAGTGGGCCGACGAGAACGCTTCATCCCAAAAACCGCTGACGAGCTAGGGAGGACTGATCTCTTGGCCGTGGTCTCCCAAAAAATTGCCTTGAACCATCTAGAGGGTGGTGGGCTATTATGTGTAGAGTTGGCTGCTACGACGGACTGACATGTTTGGTAAGACTTGTTGAAAAACACGAGTTGTATATGTTTGCTTTCCGTGTTAGGCTAGATTTGGTTTAATTAGGCTAGAACTTTAAGCCTATGTGGGCGGAAGTGATCTCCTCACTGAGTAATTCATTACTCACCCCTTTTTATTTTCCCTTTTTCAGGAATTTTGAACAAGAATATTTTTGGTGTCGGTAGATTTTTCAGAAATGTATTTTTCGTAAGGCCAAGAAATAACACCTTGTCTCTCAAGATCGGGAGCGGGGTGTTACAATCAGAATAGCCAAGAAAGCATCAGACATTTTCTTCTGCACATGCATAAAGACAATGTTGTGTCTTACTAGCATATTCTAATAACACAAACAAGTTGAACATTTAATTAAGAATAAAATGAGAATGTTAAAAAAATGAGGGTACTTTACAAGACTTTAATTCGGAAAGTGATTACCTTCTAGTTGAACAAATCAAAGAGAATGGACCTTTTCTTCCATCTCCAATTATCATTATCCAGTTTGTACTCATCTTCTGAAATATCCTCATCATCAGAAAGAAGTATTCTCTTTCTTTTGCTTTCTTATCTGGTAAAGGCTTACCAAAATCATTTCTAAAATCTTTAAGTGTCTCAAATATTTCTATTCAAGTTGGAATTTTATTTGCTTTCCCTTCTTCCACAGTGTTGTCAAACCATTTTTTTCTTCTGTAACGATGATTACGTTTGAGCCACTCACTACAACATATACACTTTTTCTCATCACTAATACATATAATCAACGTCACTTTTTTAAAGTTAACATCACTTGTAAAACTGATTCCATAAGCTCCATTGTTATCTTTTGTAATGTCACTTGTTTAAGTGACTTAAAATTCTGCAACAATAGCTTAAATCAGTTTTTTATTGATACAAAATCAGTTTTTAAAATAGTTAAAAGACTGACTTAAGTTTGGTTATTTTTTGGAACAAAACTAACCTAACAGCATTCTTACTACAAAACTAAAATTGTAGAATGGACATTTCTATTACTCAAATTGTAAAACAAAAGTAAATTAGCATTTATATTGTCAAATGAATCTGTTCTACACAACAAGAATAATTTCAATGACAATGACATATGAAACTGAATTTGATTTAGTCAAATGAACCTGATTTTAATTTATAAGAATGAGTATATACAACAAGAACTTTTGGAGAATCTACTGGTAATATTGATTTCTTCTTGTGCCATTGAGTTCGAGCTTGTGTCTGAAAATAGAGGAGCTCACATTGATGAAATCTTAAACTAGCAATGGTAAAAGTTTAAACTTTCAATCTAAGCATAATGATTCTATTTTTTTATAAATTTAAGAATTTGTAATCTATCAAGGGAACATAAGCAGGAACATCCTATCAAAATAATTAGTGCTAAAGTCATTCTTCCTAAGTCTAACATCAACACTAAAACCTCTACTTATGTAACACCATTTAAAAAAACCATCTACTTTCACCTATTGAGCATTCTTCAAAATCTAACGAACTAATATTTTTCAACTAACATTTAAGAGTCTGTAACTTATCAAGGGAACAATTCAATCAAAGCAAAAGGATCAAGTAACATATAACATCTAAGGAGCTTAGGTTACTGTTGGACAAAAATAGAGAGCTATGAGAGAGCAAAACAGAGAGATATTCATGTTTACGAAATCACCAAAACAAAGAGCTCCAAGACCCAAAATTAAAAGAGAAACTTAAATTGCTTGAATTAAATTTGTGCCAGAAATTAATCTTGAGACAACCGGGATTTTGTCATCCAAGATTTGTCCATATTATAATCAATCTACAAATAAAAATATATATACTATATAACTTAACAAATATAATTAAATGGCAAACAAACAAACAATGTAAGCAGCTATCTCTTTGTAAACAGAAAAAACAAACAAAATAAACTATATGCATTAGAGATTCCAAAATTACTAAGATGATGGTAGAGTTACGTGTTAGTTATAGTTGTAAGGGTACCTAGTACGTAGTACTTAATTGTTTAGGGCACTTAGTACTTAATGTAACTTGAGAATGTGCAACTACAAAATTTCCTCTTTTAACAAGACAAGTTGTCTCAGTGCAGAGATCATGTGTTTCAAAGTAAATATGCCATCCATAGTATAAAACTTCAATCATCAACTTCCCAAACGATATCTCAAAGCCTTTAAATTAAGCCCCAAAAATAAGAATAAATATCAATAACTGATTGTTTGACTCTAGTAAGAAACAAGACACAAGACTACATACACACTCAAAAGCAATCACATTGTCTATGTTACATCATATAAGTTAATCAAACAGATAAATACGCCAATCTCACACAAGCAATATGATAAGTGTGATTTTTAACANTTTTAGGTTCTTTTTGTATTCGTTTAGCTAGTTTTCCTTGCATTTAGGTCCATTTAGGCTAGTTTTGCACTTTTTGCATTTGCATTTGGAGTTTTGGAGTTTTCTCACGTATTACAGCAAAAAGGAGCATAAAATAGAGCTAAATTATCGGAACAAGCTGCTAAGGAAAAGAAGTTGCTCAACACTCGGATCGCTACCTTGTGGTTTGTTGGCGAGGATCACTCAGTTCACTAGCAGAAAGAAGCCTCAGTCGCCCGCCTCGACTTATCCATCGCGAGGGAATCGCAACCTGAACCACTCAGACCACTTACTCGGCAATTAATCAGCGAGGACAACATCAAGACAATTCCTCGATCACCAAACTCGGCATTTACCAGCGAGGAGAAGATTTCCGGTTCTGAACTTAGATCGGTTTATCTAATAGGGTTACACTAATAACTCTATAAATACCCTTTGTTGGTCATTTTATCATTTATCTGATGTTTAGCAAATAGAAAACTCTCTCTAATTTCATTGTAGCATTATATTTGGATCTTAAGGTACTTTGTTTATGAGTTTTATGCTTGAATGAATTGAGTATTTGTTTAGATCTTTCCTATTTACTTTCTGTTTCTTTATTTTGTTATTGCTGTTCTTACCTTTCATTATGAAATCTCCCTTGGTCCTCCACTCTCAATCGATGATGAGTGAGTAGATCCTTGTGGATTTGGAGAATAGGGAGATCGGAGGAGATATCTCCGATCCACTCGCCCATGCGAATACGGATTTGATCCGATCTCTTTTC
>OVBA01003423.1:0-27943 GCA_900406435.1 Lepidium aucheri | reverse complement strand
GACTCTAAAACCATCAAAATCACACACATCAGCTCCCCCAAACTTAGATCTTGTTTGGCCTCAAGCAAGTGCAATGACCTAAGGTGGAAAACCAGCACACAAAAATGGGAACATCTTGTCTAACGAACAAATTGCTTATGCCAAACTGTAATCCACATGTGGGCTCTATCATTTTAGAAACCGCAATGTAATCATCCTTAAACATAGTATTTAACCTATGGATTCCTATCACCTAAGCTGGTCTCTAAAGGTACAAGTCTAATTCCTTATTTCTTTTTGGTGCGGTCCTCAAAAGAGACTAGAGATCAACAAGTACATGTTTCGACTTCCCTAAGCTTAGCATGATCATTTTTCAACTTAAATGGTTCACTCTCATTAAAACTTTGCTGCCCGATTATCCATTTTTTGTCTTTTATGTGCCCTTTTGGCTTTTCCGAAGTTGGCTTACACAAGCATGAAAGGTTACGGGTTTACGCTTCCTTCCAAGTTGCTCCACCAACCCGCATATAGAGTANTGAAAGGCTGCGGGTTTACGCATCCTTCCAGCCGCTTCACCTTTACCACTTACTCGGTTTAATTTCCNTTACACAAGCATGAAAGGTTACGGGTTTACGCTTCCTTCCAAGTTGCTCCACCAACCCGCATATAGAGTAAGTTAGCGGATATAGACGAAAGTGAAAGGCTACGGGTTTACGCATCCTTCCAGCCGCTTCACCTTTACCACTTACTCGGTTTAATTTCCTTGCGGGCAGCTTAATTTTTCACTTAAATTTTGAGAGGGTTTTACCAAGCACACATTTTTGGATCATGCTAAACATAAAGAAGGAAGGTATTGATGCATCTCTAGGCTCTAAATTGGAAGTTTAAGTGAGTTTTAGAAGGAATCAAACTAGACCTATTCAAAACACAACCCAAGCAAAGTTCACCTTGGCGATGATCTGCCCAAAAACTTTCCTAAATGGCTATCTACCAATCAAGAGTATTCACAATGGTTACTTAGCTTAACTTATCAAGATTTGCCCATCATCAAGATCATTCCCACTAAATAAGTTCAGATGCAAGAGTCCTAAGTGAATGCAACCTAAAGGCAAAATATAAATGGATGCAACTACATGATCACTCTATTTTTTAGGTTTCATTTTCAAAAAATTTCAAATTTATAAGTTTTTTCTATGCCTTAAGTGTCATGAAATGCAACAATCAAATGCACAAAGAAAAATCTAATCGGATTTTTACAACCTAAACGAATGCATGCAAAATAGAAAATAAGATCACAAGAAACATTGTGACAGCACTCTAGACCCCTCCCCCAAACTTAAATCACATAGTCTCTTGTGTGTATAGAAGTCGGAGAGAGTTGTCTAAACAAACAAAATGAAAAACAACTAAAAGTAAAAATGTATGTACAAAGGGTTGGAGTTTGGTACCTAAGATTCGGAGTCCTCGCCACTCGTTGCAAGTTCAGCGTACGAGGGTCCTCCTGTCTTTTCTATTATAGCATGTATGCGCTTGAAGCGACGCCTCAGCTGTTGGGACGAGGAGTATGTGTGAGGGAGCAGTATCCGGTGATTCGTTGAGCTGGTTTCTTCTTGCACGGAGACTAAGATGCTATTGTGTTTGTCGTCAATCCTCCTTCGAACATCAGATAGCTTCCATGCTTTGGTCCCTCTCACTGATATGCGCACAGTGCGGCGAAAAGGTTGGTTTGATCTCACGACCAAGTTATCCACTTTGCTTGCTTCATTTGTATTCACCGGATGTGAAATGTTTCAGCTTCCAAAAGCTCTCATGACTTCATCTTCTCCATTCTTGTCTGCCATTTCCCGATTCCTTGTCTTTTTCCCCTCGCCTTGTGTTGGATCCTCAGTTTTTCCTTTGCAAGCGTGAAATTTTCATTGCGAAAAGGGAAAAGTGATGAGAGGAGAAAGGTGAGGATGCAGAAGATGTTTATGCTTCCAGTGGAGGAAACCGGTTTCTTAAATGGGAGTATCTCTAGTCCCGAGGTCTTATTTAATCTTTGACCACATCGTGGCCCTTGATTTTGAATCTGAAGTTCTTGACTGATTCTCCACCGTTGGATTATGTTGACTGTCCTTGGCTTCTAGGGAGTACAATTTGACCGGTGGGACCACTTTATGAGTTGGACCTTTAGACAGCTGGCTGTACTTTGTTGCTGAAAAACCTAGTACCCTCGGTCCTTCCCTGGCCGTCCTCAGTCCGAGGAGAACCCATTTCTCCTGCTTACAATCTTTTGAATCTGGTCTAAGCCTGATGAACTCTCCTTCAGTCAAAGACAAATGCATAAAAATGATAAAGATTACTGAAATTAAAATATATACAAGGATATCCATGGGACTTTCTCCCAAGTGAGCTTGTTTATAGTCTCAAGCTCGACTGTCTCCTGGCTCAAAACTGACGAGGCTCGTTGAGGACTGCCACAGTCCTTTCTGGAATTTCCTCATTTCCTATGTAAGGTTTAACCCTATGCCCATTCACTATGAAGGGTTCCCCGTTTTTACTGATCCAAGTTATTGCACCCAGCGGTAGAACTTCCTTAACCTCAAACGGACCGGTCCATCTTGACTTTAGCTTTCCAGAAAACAATTTTAGCCTTGAGTTAAATAGTAGCACTCGATCTCCAGCTGAGATCACTTTATGTGCTATCTTTTTGTCATGGAGAGCTTTCGTCCTTTCTTTATAGATCTTGGAGCTCTCATAGGCGTCCATCCTTATTTCCTCTAGCTCATGCATGTTGATCAACCATCTTTCTTGGGCTATCTTCAGATCAAAGTTCAATAGTCTTATTGCCCATACCGCCTTATATTCAATCTCCACTAGGAGGTGACATGACTTGCCATATAGTAGCTGAAACGGTGTCCTTCCTATTGGCGTCTTGTAAGCGGTTCGGTATGCCCAAAGTGTGTCGTCAAGCTTAGTAGCCCAATTTTTCTTGGAAGCACAAACTATCCTCGTGAGTATAGTTTTGATCTGCCTACTGGAGACTTCTACTTGCCCGCTGGTTTGAGGATGATAAGGTGTGGCTACCTTGTGTTTCACCCTGCACTTCCTAAGCAAACTCTCAAATACTTTGTTGATGAAATGTGATCCTCCATCACTAATCACAACTCGTGGAACTCCAAATCTAGGGAAGATGATGGTCTTGAATAACTTAATCACTACCCTTGCATCATTTGTTGGACTTGCTACCGCTTCGACCCATTTGGAGACATAATCCAAAGTTACCAAGATGTAGGTATTTCCATGTGAAGGCGGGTTGAAAGGTCCCATGAAGTCTATTCCCCAACAATCGAATACTTCGATGTGCAAGATCGGTCTTTGAGGCATCTCATTGCGTTTCCCTATGTTTCCCATTCGTTGACAAGGATCACACTTTGATATGAAGGCTTGAGCATCTTTAAACATAGTAGGCCACCAAAAAGCCGCTTGCAAAATCTCCATTTTGAAAGCTTCAAAATGTCCCCCATATGTAGACCCATGGCAGTGTTCTAGCTGTCCTTGAACCTCTTCTTCATCTTCACACCGTCTAAACATACCATCTGATCCTCTCTTGTACAAATACGGCTCATCCCAAAAGTAGTGATTTACGTCTCTGAAGAACTTCTTCTTTTGCTACCCTTCCAAACTTGTAGGTATCTCACCTACCACTAAATAATTCACCAAGTTAGCATACCAAGGAAATACAGATCCTGCAAACTGCCTATTCCATGGAGGGTCTTCAACCTGGTCAACCTGTCACTCCTCGGCGTCCACTGCTGCGAATCGTGCCTGCGAGGCTTTCCCTATCTGTTTCCATTTGAAAGTTTGGAGTACCATCAGCTGTTCTTCCGGCATGGAATCATTTATGGGCATTGAGTCTTCTACCATCATTCTTGATAGGTGATCCACTACTCCATTCTCTATGCCCGGTTTATCCACTATCTCCATATCAAACTCTTGGAGAAGAAGTATCCATCTAAGAAGCCTAGGCTTCGCATCCTTTTTCTTCATGAAGAATTTCAAAGCCGCATGGTCAGTATGAACGATGACCTTGGAACCAACTAGGTAGGATCTGAATTTCTCAAATACAAAGACAACAGCCAGCAACTTCTTCTCAGTTGTGGCATACTTGACTTGGGCATCGTCGAGTATCCTACTCGCGTAGTAGATCACATTCAATCTCTTGTCCTTCTTTTTTCCAAGGACCGCTCCTACCGCATAGTCACTAGCATCACACATGATCTCGAATGGTAGATTCCAGTCTATTGCTTGGACAATGGGTGCTGAGACAAGGGCTGACTTGATGGTTTTAAAGGCTTCCATACACTCGTCATCAAATGAAAACTCTGCCTCTTTGCATAACAGGCGAGTGAGTGGCCGAGCTATCTTTGAGAAATCTTTGATAAACCTCCTATAAAACCCAGCATGCCCCAAGAAGCTTCTAATGTCTTTTACTGTCTTTGGGGGTTGTAACTGAACCATGACATCTATCTTAGCCTGATCAACCTCAATCCCTTTATCAGAAATCTTATGTCCCAAAATGATCGCTTCCTTTACCATGAAGTGGCATTTCTTCCAATTAAGTACCAAGTTGGTCTCCACGCACCTGTTCAATACCCTGCATAGATTTGACAAAAAAGAGGAGAAGGAGGAGCCATAGACCGAGAAGTCATCCATAAAAACTTCCACCATCTCCTTGACTAAATCCAAGAATATAGACATCATACAACATTGAAAAGTTGCGGGAGCATTACAAAGTCCAAATTGCATACATTTATAAGCAAAAGTTCCATAAGGGCAAGTAAAAGGTCGTTTTCTCTTGATCATCTAGGTGTTTAGGGATCTGAAAGAATCCACTATACCCATCTAGAAAGCAATAAGACTTATGATGGCTAGACGTTCTATCATTTGATCAATGAAAGGCAATGGGAAATGATCTTTCCTAGTAGATGAGTTAAGCCTCCTGTAATCTATACACATCCTATGCCCCGTTATAGTTCTAGTTGGTATCATTTCATTTTTATCATTTTTAACCACAGTGATACCTCCCTTTTTAGGGACACAATGAACCAGTGAAACCCACTTGCTATCGGAGATGAGATAGATTACATCCGCATCAAGCAATATAAGAATTTCCTTTTTCACAACTTCTTTAAGGTTCAGATTCAATCTTCTTTGGGGCTCTACACTAGAATGAGACTCATCTTCTAAGTGAATTCTATGCATGCAAAAACTAGGTGAGGTTCCTTTTAATATCCTCAAGAGAATACCCTATATCTCTTCTAAATCATTTAAGTTCGGATAGCAACATTACAAGCTCTTCATCATTTAAGGCATCATTAACAATCACAGGATATGTAGAATTAGGTCCTAAGAAAGCGTACCTTAGCCCTGCGGGAAGCGTTTTCAACTCCACTTTTGGTGCCTTGAGCTCGGACCAATCGTCTTGAGTTCCCTTAAGGGTCTCCTCGGTGTCATCGGTGGCTAGTTGAATGACCGAGTGCCTGGCCAATCCATGGACTGTTGAGAGGGTTGAGATTAACTCTCCCGCTTGTTTATCCTTGACTTCCGACTCCACCAGCTCTTCGATCACGACCGTACTCCTTGGTGTTTGATAAGTATCCAAGAGTGCCCTATAGAGTTCCGCTTCTACCCGTAAGTACCCATCTTGGATCGGTGTGGTTAGTACCACTTGCAATTGATCTTTTGTAAGCAACTCCTCAAATAGCTCATTTTCAAGATCAGCTGTCTCTTGGATCCAAAATGCCTGATTGTCAATAGTAGATTTCTTTAACACACTCTCGATGTGGAACTTCATTTTGATGTCTTCACCCAAGTTAAGCTTTATAGTTCCATTCCTCACGTCAATCAAAGCTCCGGATGTGGCCAAGAAGGGTCTTCCAAAGAGCAGAGGATTTTGTGGTTCTTGATCCATCTCTAGCACAACAAATTTGGTTAGGATTTTTACTCCTGTTATGTTAACCGGCAAATCTTTCAAGCATTCCATGTGGTATCCTCCTAGATCGGTCGGCGAGTATCAATGAGATTTTTCATTCTTTGATAATTCCAAACCCTAACCTCTTTGTAACCAAGAGGGGCATGAGACTTATCGAGGCTCCTAGATCACACAAGCAATTGTTGAAGGATATCATTCAAAGAGAGCACGAAATAGTAAAGGTACCGAGGTCAGCTAACTTTTTGGGTGCTTCCTTCCTTAGGATGATTGTACTAATCAAATGTGTTCGTATCACTTCTCCTTCAATCTCCTTGATATTCTCCTTTACCGCGTCTTTGAGGAACTTATGATATGGTGACATCAACATAAAGGCATCTACCAATGGGATTGGAAACTCGATGTCTTTAATCTGCTTGGAGAATTGAGTCTTGTATTTCTCAGCAATACACTCTTTATGGCTCTTTGGGAAAAGTAAACGAGGACGAATGGGTGGGAGCAGGTTAACTCGCTGTGTTGTCTCGGGTGTGGTGACAGCGAGGTATGGAACTTTCTATCCTCATTCACATGTTTTGCGAGGTGAACCGTCGAGGACTGAGGGTAACTTGAGCTGATTAGTGATCTGTGTTCGAGAATCACCCTCCTTTCCTCATTCATACATATTGTCCCCAATATTAGTAACCATAGTGTTGGTAAAACTCACCCTCTGTGCCGAGTGGATTGCAGTAAAACTGTCCGAGCCCTCGTAGGGCGAGCGAGGTAAAAATGCGAGGCATGTGTTTAGATTTGGGGAGGGCAGCGGTGTAGCTTGTCTTTTTTCTACTTGTTTCAGTCTTGTATTTATGTCCCCGATCATACCATGGAGATCAGTGTACCGGTTGTTGATCTCAGCAAACTTCTCTATGAGCTCGCCGGCTGCACTCTTTTTCCCTTGCAATATCGCTCGCAACATATCCAATATAGCTGGTTGTGAGACAGTTGAGATAGCTGTTTTTTCAAGTAGTCTGGCCTCTTCTACTCGCATCACTTCCTCGGCTGGTACGGGTGTTGGTTTATTTCACAGTAGACGATCCATCTTGGCATTCATTATACGGATTTCAGCCTTGCTTGGTGCAGTTGAGTCAGTAGAATAGGCTCCACTGTTTGCATCACCCTCGTTGTACTGTTCCTGAGCTTGAGCGAGGTTTTCAATGAGCTCCCATCCAGCAGTGATGTCCTTTTGCATTAAATTTCTGTTGCTTGCTGTGTCTAGTAGTGTCTGATACCTCGACCTGATCCCTCGGTAGAAAGTGCTGAGTAAAGACTCAGTTGTGTATCCATGATGCGGACATTAGGCAACGTAATCTTTAAATCTTTCCCATGCGTGCGGGAAACTCTCCGAGTGCTTTTGAGTGAAGTGAAAGATTGATGTGTGTAGTTTTGCTGTGCGTGAAGGCGGGTAGAACTTGTTCAAGAATGCCTTCTTGCACTTGGCCTAAGACGTGATCTGACCGAGAGTTAGATGTTTCTCCCAATTTTGTGCTTTCTCCGCGAGTGAAAACGGAAATAGCCGCAGTCTAAGTGCATCGTTACTCAATCCGTCTATTTGGGTAGTGCTACACAGCCTTTCAAACTCATTAAGGTGCTTAAGTGGATCTTCGCATTGAAGTCCATGAAATTTGACTCATTGGACCATAGCAATGAGGCTACCCTTGATCTCAAAAGTTTGGTTCAGCATAGGAGGTGGAGTGATTCCGTACCGCGGATAGGATGTATTTGGTTCATCTGCGGCGCCTATCATTCGTGGTGGTGTCTCCTCAGGAACATCAGAGTTGTCCTGATTAGTGTACTCATTTGCCGACGAAGTGGCCATACTGAGGGTAGAGAACAATGAGTACGAAGTTCCCTGAACTCGGGGTTAGGCAGCGAGTACAGAGGTTGAGTTTAGGTTGTTTTTGGTGCCCTCATGTCCGGCTATCGAGGAGTACCTGCGAGGCCTGCAAGGACAGAAACAATGACTTGTCAATAGGATTGGAGCTTGGTCCTTACAGATCCAAGCTGAATGAAGCACAGACAAGTGATAATAGCAATAACACTAAACCTGATCCTAAGACAAGTAAACTATAGATTGGAACAAACAAATCTGATTTGGTACAGCACCAATTTGATAAAAGGATATTTGAGTCCTAAGATCAAATCAATTGAGCATAGTGGATAAGTAGATGGGAATTGTCAAACCAAATACTCAGAGATGTTTGTAAGCAACCTATCTAATACCTAATCCTAGTTCAGGCAGCCTATCAATCTGTCACAAAGATAGGGTATGATAACAAGCAAGCTCTCAAACTAGACAATATGACAAAATAACCTAAAAGACAAAATAAGAATATAATTTGAAAATTCGAAACAGAGAAATGACCTAAAACCAGAGCACACAATTGCAATGGAATAGAAATAAGGTTAAAAGCATATATCTAAAGGATAGGGAGGGTTTGATGGGCGGGAAACTCGCCGATCCTAACTCGCCACACTATTTAGCGATCCCTAGACTAGGACAAAGCTAAGTCGACCCATCCTCACGGTGAAGACACCTAACCGGATCGGATGATCCATTACGGCGCTAGCCGCGATCACACCTATCCGGAAGCATTAAGATTAGCCCAATTCGTCCATCAGCCGACCCACATGCTAGATCTTTCCTTGGTGGATCAAACCATCACTCACATTGCACTTGGTCTCCGATTCCATCAGCGCTAGCCTTAGGTCACGACCCAAATCAGATCTCTCTTAATCAGGGAGAGATCATCACTAAGCTTGGCCATATGAGAAGAGATCAGAATTCAGATCATGCCTATAACGGCGAGGGGATCAACGGATCCACCTCCGATCACCCTATCCTTGAGATCCACACGGATCTACTTGCGCCTTATGGATTAAGTGCGGAGGAGTAGGGTAGATCTAACTTGCATAAAAATAAAGAACTTAATTAAAATTGCAGAAAGTAAAGATGAAGAACAATATAAACTTAAATCATAAACTTCATTAAAGCATAATCATAAAAGAGTACCTTAAACAAGCATAAATGAAAACAACAATAAAATAGAGAGAGTTTTCTACTAAACATTAGATAAAAATGATAAAAGAGTTATTATAGGGTATTTATAGGGTCATTTGTATAACCCTAATGGTTAAACCGACCTAAGTCGGTCAACCAAGAATCTTTCCCTCGGAGTCCTTGCGCGACCTTGAACACCGAGGAGTTGTTCTTGTCTTTGTTCTCGGGGGTTGAGACTGAGTGGATGGTCCGAGTGTCATAGATTTATCTTCCCTCGCGGCAGATAGGTTGAGGCTGGTGAGTGAGGCATCTTTTCCTGAGCGTTCCGAGCAGTCCTCGTCTTGCAATCCACGAGGTAGCGATCCAAGTTTGCACGATCTTTTTCGCCTAGCAGCTGATCCAATTGTCCTTAGCTCCAGTTTTATCTCCTTTTTGCTCCTTTTCCTAGAATAAACTCCAAAATCTAAATGCAAATGCAAATAAAGCAAAACAAATCTAAAAAACCTAAGTAAACGGAAAATCTATCTAAACGGATGCAAAACTACCTAAAACAAGACTCTAAAACCATCAAAAATCACACACATTATGCGGTCGTTAATCTCATCACTTTTCATTAGCAGGAAGTTCAATGTTGAAGCCGATGAATTGGAAAAATCTGCATTAAAGGCCACAAACATCTATGATATCTAATTAGTAAATGCACTATTTGAACCCCCAAAA
Source organism: Lepidium aucheri (assembly GCA_900406435.1). NCBI lineage: Eukaryota > Viridiplantae > Streptophyta > Magnoliopsida > Brassicales > Brassicaceae > Lepidium > Lepidium aucheri. Next base: position 18,239 of record OVBA01003423.1, on the reverse strand, counting down.
AAAGAATTTATTGCATATCAGCCTTGATAATGTCGTACTTAATTGATATAGAGTATAGTATTATGTAAGTCCAATTTGATAATACCGTACTTGTTTGATAAAGAGTATAATGTGCAAAACAAAGCAGACGGGGGGGGGTTAGGACTTCGTAAGTCTCAAGATATGAATAAAGCGTTGCTCGCGAAGGTGGGGTGGGCCCTTTTGTTGTTTTCAAAATATGGTGTGAAAGGTATTTGAGATTACTCGTAGCTGCAACCAAAGAGTAATTGGTCTTCAATATGGCGTAGAATTTGTATGCCTAAGAGATGTGGTCTTGCTTGGATTGAGGTGGATTATTGGGGATGGGAGAGAGCCGTGTTTCTCGACTGACAAATGGTTGTTGAGATGTAGGCTGGTCGATGTCTTGATTAAGAACGTACTTGCGGGACAAGTGGAACTAAAAGTGAGGGATTTGTGGCAACAAGGAATTGGATGGGACTTAACACGAATTGCACAATATATTTCAGAGCAACTTTGTTTGAGGTTGAACTCGAAGTAGTGGATGCAGTTACCGGAGCTAAGGATCGAACATTTTGGGGTTCGAATGATAATGGCCATTTCTCTGTTAGCAGCGCTAATGCGAGTCTTAATCCTCTAATATAAATGTACTTGAGCGCGTGTGACTTTTTCTTTGGTAAAGAGCTCACTAGATTTTGATGACGAATGTTGAACAGGAAAGACGACAGCTAACTACATCGCCAGTTTGTCAAATCTGCAAAGCAGGGAATAAGACAATTATACATATTTTGTTGGACTTTGATGCGGTGAGGGGGATTTGACTTCTCCTAGTACCTCGGAGGAGCACAGCTCTATTCTTTAACCAATCCCTTCTTGAGTGGTTATACTTGAACTTGGGTGAAGATGAGTTTGTAAGAGATGCTGCATGGAATATTATGTTTGCAATAGCTTGTTGGTGGGGATGGAAATGGCGTTGTGATTATGTGTTCGAGAATAAGAAATACTATGGAGATAGAGTCCGATTTGTGAAAACTATTGCAAATCAGATTTAACAAGGTTTTATGAGTGCTAGATCAGAACAAAGAAAGGAAATCAAACAACAGGTTAATCGAGATATATGTTGGACATCTCCAACTGAAGGGTGGTTCAGACTCAATACTGATGGCAGTGCAAGAGGTTATTCAAGTCATGCTACAACAGGAGGAGTGGTTAGAAATTATGATGGTGAATGGTGTCGCGGTTTTTCTTTAAATATTGGAGTTTGCTATGCGCCTTTAGCTAAACTTTGGGGGGGGGGATACTATGGCCTTGACATAGCCAGGGAGATGGGGATAAGGAGATTAAAAGTAGAGATCAATTCATTGACGGTAGTAGAGTTCATAAAGAAAGGGATTAGCGAATCGCATCCGCTTTCATTCCTAGTACGATTGTGCTATGGCATTGTTAGAAAAGACTGGTTAGTCCAATTTTCACACGTGTATAAAAAGGCCAATCGTCTTGTGGACAAATTGGAAATTATGCATATTCTTTACTTTAGGTTTTCATAATTTGTTTTTGGTTCCAGAGTGTGTTGTGTCGATTGTTTGGGATGATGCACATGTTGTCACACAAGTTCGGTTGGGTCGGACATGATTTTATTTTTTGAATAAAGCTTTAGGAGGTGCTTTTCTTCCCTCTTTAAACCAAAATAAAAAGAGTATAGTATTATGTAATAATCTAATAGGTGACTAAATTTCGATTTAGAAATAAACAAATACAACTATGTTTTTTGGTTTTTTTTGAAACTAATTAATCACAAGTTGCTGGAAATTTGTATGATATACTTTTTGAAATTTCATATCAATTTTTCGGAGGAAAATGATTGGCGGTTTAGACTTCCATCATAAGGAAAGAGACGGACCTGCAGTGGCTCTAGTGGCGAGATCCTCAAAGCTCTTCTGCTGACTGCATGGTAAATCTCATTTTGGATGATCAGAGACGCCTTTTAGGATTAGGGTGTTCCTTTTCGGATCTCTTTTATTTAAGCCTAATTTTTCTTTTCTTATTTTGTAATCCAATACTATACACGGTCCATTCGGGTATTTAATACAAAATACTTTTCACAAAAAAAAATACTTGCAAAATAGGGGAATGACACATGTTTTTATGGTATATTTGCTGTATTTGTTAATCTCACCCACAATTTTGTCATTCTATTTTTTCCAATTTTCAAGAAGAATTTGGTGACCTTAGATTGTTGTAAATTGTAATAATATAGTTTTTTCTAATTTATATAGAGTATTATTTTGAGCTTGTAAGCACGAACTAGCTCAAAATTCAGGATTTTGACATAAATTGTCATCTTAAAATGTAAATTAATGTACAGGTGCCTTTACCTATTAGAACCGGTCTTAGCACTATGAGTACTAAAACTGTGGTTTCTGATTAAAGGAGTAGGAGAATGGGCAAGGATATTTGTGGGTTCGGAGCAAGAGCTTAGTTAACTAAGAACAAGAAGAGATGATTGCCGAATTGATATTCTTATTAGACTTAGTATGCCAAAAAGCTGATCCCATTTTCAAAGGATTGTGCCTCTATTTATAATTTATAGAGGCAGTTACATGTGTAGAAAATAAAGGAATATTTACAAATCTTGTTGATAAGACTGAATCTGTTAAGATTCATGCTAGATTTGTGGAAGTTTTCTATGTCAGAACAGGAAAACTTCCATTTATCGTTTGCTGATGTGTCATCCGACTTCCCTTCACGTTCGTGGAACTTTCCGAGATGAGACATTTTGCCGAGTCAAATATTTTATCCGACTTGAAGACTTAGTGCTTGCAACCGGGTGATTCTTTTATATTCGACCTGTTATTTTCAGTGGACCGAAGTAGGATCTCGGATACACCTCCAATAATTGTCCCCCCCCCCAGACTCACAAAATTCTAGTGCCGAATTTTCGAGTCGGAAAGGTTGTTTCATCTTCTAAAATCTTTGGTCCACATGTTAATTTCCAGTGGGCTATTTGAACAGTCGCCTCAGTTTTACGCGAATCACCATTGTGCGTCGATTTGGTATCAATATTTTTATTATATATAGTGCTCCAGTACCTCCCGTAACTTTACTTTCAACCAAAAATTACGAGCTAACTTCTCTTTCTTCTTTCCCTCTCTACTTTTGCCGAGTTGATTTGTTTATAAGTTAATTCTGCCGGAATGGAAAGAAATAGTTCTAGTTCTAGTTCCGAGTTTGCTGACTCTAATCTGTCTTATGCTTCTAGTAGTAGCCAAACTCAAGAGGGCGTAGAGATATTTTTTGAAAATAATCTCGATGAGGGTCTGGGTGACTGGCGTGCTAGTCTCGATGTCGGTCCATCCAATACTAACTCGAGGAGGCTAGATAAATTTTATTTGGTGTGTCCTAAGATGAGGGATATTGAGATCGCTATTGACCCTGATTCTCGTCTGTGGAATCCTGCTTAGGATTTCATCGCGATTTATGACTAGTGGTTTACGATTTCCTATTCCGGATTTGCTGCCTTGGTATTGCTTTGCCTGGAAAATTGCTCTGACTTAACTCGGAGCTGCTGGGGTTGCAAACATTTTCGGATCTCTGATTCTTGGAAGAATTAACAGAAGTTTTTGAGGCCAAGTCCTCTGAGGGGACTTTTTATGCTCATTCGAAATCTGGAAAATATTTTTTTAGATAACCCGACTTCCGAAGTTTTAAAATGGAAAACTTGCTACCTTTTCGTTTGTCCTAGTGATGTCTTTTGTTCACTTAGACCGTTGAAATTTCTTTCTACTTTGGACGAGAACTCCTGGTAGATTTCTAGGTGTCTATTTATGACTTGCTAGATTATCTCTTCCTGGTTCTTATCTTAGCCCATCTCTTTTTTTGGTAGTGAAACATCGGTCTCTGCTGTCTAATTAACAGGAGCTTCAAGATCGTCTCTTCAGCACTCCTCGTCTCGATTGGAAGCTTTTATCTGCAAGTCTCCCATAGTAAACAACTTCTTATTACCAGAGGGTGATTTGGATATTATCCTCCCTCTTTTTTGTGTTTTGTCTTTCCTTGATTTTAACTGAGTTTTTCACCTTTTCTAGGGGTTCTTAACACCGACATGGGGGTTGATGATTTCAAATTGTCCAGCATCTTAGATAGTTTGGATGCTATTTTAGGAAGTTTTTCAACTCCCTCTGGCAGGGCCATTGTTTTTCGATCTTTAGACTCTGTCCCACAAGGGGATTCGGCGGTCGTGTTGTCGCCGGTTACTATTCTTGAGGCTCCGAATACCAATTCGGAGTCTCAAAAAGTTGATATTTTGGCTACTAAGACTGTCTAGGCTGCTGAGGTTACGCCGACTCCTAAAGCCACGACTAGTCTTTTTGAGAAGGTCGAGAAGGATTCTGCTGGTTCCCCGACTTCCGCCAAGAGGAAGTCAAAAACTTTAGTTAAGGATAAGGGTTTGGAATCTCTCAAATCCTCTTCTAATTCCTTGGCAATTAAAAAGACCAAGAGTAAGAAAACGGCTTCCGAGTCCGCCACCAAAGGTAGCTTTCATCAAAGAACTCCTCCATTCTTCTTTTAAAAATGTCTTGATGAAGAGGCGATTTAGATATTTGTTCAACAACTCCAGGTCGGGATATTGTTGTTGACTCTTCCCGAAAGAAGGCAGCCAAGTGCAAGGAGTCCTCTCCTCCTTCCGAAGTCTCCTTACATAAGAGGAGTATATCCTCTAGGGATTTTTGTTTTTTGTATGCTTTGGAGGAGTCATCTCCTATAAATGATTCCAAGCTGGGAGGGGCCGATTTGATGCATTTCCTTAAGATTACTATTGAGAACCTCCCTTCTGTCCCTGAGATGCATTATAAGAAGGAGTAAGTCGAAACAGCAAAATCGGCGTTCTCGGTAATTTTTTTTTGTTTGCTTTGGTTCCTCTTTACTTGACTTCAACTTGTTATAATGGTTTGTTCTTCTTCTTTCCAGTTCATTGCTCAAGTGAACTTGGTTCTTCTCGGGAAGGAGAAGATTATGGCTGCTAACGCTGGGAATGCTTGTCAGCTCGACGATGTTCTTAAGCAGTTAGAGGAGTCTCGGTGGGAGTTGGCAAAAACAAAGTCTTCTTTATCGACAGTTCAGATTGATCTTGCCCGAGTTTCGTCAGAATTTGAGGAAGAACGCTTGAAGTCTGATAAAGAGATTTTTGCCCTCAGGGATGCCTCAACGTCTGCTTCCGACCTTCGAGATGCAGCTTTTCGGGCTGCTAAGAAGCATAAGCCCATGATTGCTTCTCTCCATGTTGGCCCTAGTAATTTTAAAGGTGAGTTTATATGTCCTTGCTCCTTTGCAATTTTACTGTATTAACTTGTTTTAATTAAGCATCTCTGGACAAGCACTTCAAATATCCTCGGATCATTTTGACTTCTTGGGTTCCAGTCTTGACAACATATAGCATGATGAGTGGTTATGACAACCTCTTGCAGCGCCTACTAATGTAACAAGTCCAGCTTAAATATGAGATTATCATGTTTGGGACTTCGAGTCTTGCGAAGGCTAAAGCGGATGTGGACAATGAGAAAGTCATAAATTTGGATCCTAACGGCTTCATCCCTCTGTCTTTCGAGGTTTGTGAGTCCTCTCTCTTGGAGGAGGCAGCTCTGGCCTGGAATGAGGTGTTGTCATTCAGGGCAGACCCGAACAAGGTAGCTGATCCCAAGACTGGGAATCATCTACATGTTAGTATTAGGGATTTTGAAATTGTCTCTGCTCCGATTCGGAATTTTGACTGGCATGGTTCAAACAAAGATATTTTTTTTAAAGGATTCCGAGATGGTCGACTTAATTGATAAGAAAGAAGTCGTTGCCAGGAAAGCTGGGACTGACGCCATAGACTAACCCTTCTCTTTTTTTGTTTTAACCCCCCCTTTTTTTTTAAAAAAAAGATGTAATTCCTCTTCCAACGTGAGGAATTTGTAAAACATTGATACTTATTTTTTTTAAATATTGTTTGCTTATTTTAAAGGATTGAGATCTGGGGTCTTTGGCTTTGACTAAACTTGACTGAATCGTCTTATAACGGTGCGAGGTTTATACTTTTGTGCAAGATTTTAAGATGTGGTAGGGTTTAGACCTAGCTTTAGTAGGAGCGAGACTTTAGGGACTCGGCGAGATTAAGTCTCGGCTTAAAAATAGGACCGAGACTTTAATGACTCGGCGAGATTTGGACTCGGCTTAAAATAGGAGCGAGATATTAGGGAACTCGGTGAGATTTAGACTCGCCTTTTAATAGGAGCGAGACTTTAGGGACTCGGCAAGATTTAGACTCAGCTTTAAATAGGGATAAGTTTCATCTTTTCCAAAGACCGCTTTGCTTTTTGGGTTGAACTCGGTGAGTTTTAGAATTTGATTTTAAGGATAAGGACTAGGTCTTAGTCAGAGGTTTTTGAGATTTAGACTCGGTGATTTTAAGTTTTTTGAGATAAGGCTCGACGAGTTGAGAACTTGGCATTTGAGATAAGGACTAGGCCTTTAGTCTGGGATTCTCGAGGTTTAGACTCAGTAAAATTTCTTTGTTTGGAATAAGTTTTTTGAGGTTGAGCTCAGTGAGATTTTTAAGACTCGGCTTAAAGATAAATTGCGTTTGTTTTTTTTGAGAATTTATCTCGGCTTGCGACTTGTGAAGATATAGGGTGTAACCTACTCTTTTTTTCTTTTTTTTTAGATGCCGACTTGGGACAAATAATTTTTTTGTAGAGTTCTAGCTGGACCCGAAGGCTACCTACGTACCCCAAAGAGATCAAGCCAAGACGTAGTTCTCATTACATAACTAATTAAGTAGATAGAGATGCGTTAAGTTACGCATCTAATTCGCCGAGACGGCGATCTTTTAGTCGTAGTATCGCTTTAAGTTGATGGATTTCCAACTTCGAGGAATTGGTATTCCTTCCATGCTAGCGATTTTGTATACTCCTTGCTTTATGACTTCAAAAGTAATGTATGGTCCTTCCCAATTTTCACCAAGTTTCCCGGTATTGAGATCGGCCGTGTTCTCGAACACTTTTCGAAGTACAAGATTTTCGACTGCAAAGCGTCGTCTGCGTACTTTCTTGTTGCAGTACTTTACGGCTTATTGTCGGTAGTTTTGTACTCGAAGAAATGCCTCCTTGCATTCTTCTTCTAAGTCGTCAATACTACTTTCCATAGTATTGTCGTTAGTGTCTTCATTCTCAAAAAGACGTTCACAGCGTAGAGTTGGCACTTCTATTCGGCTAGAGCCATTTCTTCCATTCTGTGAGAAAGGGACAATGGAGTTCGTCTGGTTGATTGCCAAGGTGTGGTCCGATGTGACCATAATACGCCCTCCAACTCGGAAGCCCAACCTCCCTTCTTTTAAAAGACTCACTTCTTTAGACCATTGAGGATCTGTTTTTCGTTGCCTCAGCCTGGCCATTTCCTTGTGGATTTTGTGGCGTTGACTTGCTTACTCGGATATTCCATCTGGCGTTGGAGTTGGTAAATTTTGCTGAAATAAATTGAGATCCGTCGTCAGTCACAATCTCATATGGACGACCATGCATGTAGATGATATTCTTCCATACGAATTTAATTACATCTTTATCCTTGATCTGATAGTAAGCTTCTGCTTCAACCCACTTTAAGAAGTAGTCAGTCATAACATGCATGAACCTGTTTTGTCGGGATGATGGTAATGGTCCGGCTATATCCACTGCCCATCGCATAAATGGATAAGGCATTTAGAAATGTATTCGGCACAATCCTTTGCCATAATCGCCCAATAGTAGCTGAGTGTTCTGATCTTTTGAACGAGTGCTCTTCCACTGTTGTGGTTTCCTCCCGCTCTATCATGTGTCTTTTTGATGATATCGTCGTCTTTGTTTTCGTGAACACAAGTGAGTAGTACTCCATTTGTACTTCTTTGATAATGTTTTTCGCCGATTTGACGTAGAAAGCACAATTGGCTTTTAACCGGTGTGCTGCCCATCTGTCTTCTGGCGTTTTCCGTCTATGATGTCAGCTAGGATTTCGTCTCGCCATTCCACTTTCAGTTTGTTGTTATGTTTCGTGTCTGCCATCTCGGAATCAGATTTTTCTCAGACTTCATCTATAACCGAGACGAGTTCTAGATCTCCCTTTGGTAGGCTTATGCTTGGTCTATCTATGCTTTCCACTGGGATGATTCACCTTTAGACAGGATCTATTGTAGATGCGAGAGCAGCTAGGGCGTCAGAAGATGTGTTCTCGCACCTTGAGATTTTGTTGATCTTAAATCTCAATTGCTTGGTTAGCTCCTTTACCACAGAAAGGTAAGCTTCCCTTCGATCATTCTTCGTATTGTAACCTCCTTTTACTTGGTTAACGACGAGTTGGGAGTCACAATAGAAATTGATATCCGTAGCTCCAACTTCCTTAGCCACTTTAATTCCCGCAATTAGGGCCTCATACTTCATCTTGTTGTTTGAAGCTTTGAAAGCAAGTTAGAAGGACTGTTCTAGAACTTCTCCCGTAGGGCTCTCTAGTCGGATGCCTACTCCTGAGCCGTGTTGTGATGAAGATCCAGCCACATAAAGTCTAGAGGTTCTACATCCGGTGATAGCTCGATTATAAAGTCAGGTAAGACTTGTGACTTCGCACTTGTGCATCCTTTAAATTTGATGTCGTACTCGCTTAACTCAATTGCCCACTTTTTCAGTCATCCTAACTGATCCGTAGTGGATGATTTGTTAACACTATAACAGTATGAGACTGGAAGTAAGGTCGTAACTTCCTTGTTGAGGTTACTACCGCTAGTGCAAGCTTTTCTTTGGTTGGATATTGGGACTCGGCTCCATCCAATGACTTGCTGATATAGAAGATCGGGTACTGAGTTCCTCTGTCATCTCAAACTAGTACACCACTAACTGCACAGGTAGAAACTGCAATGTATAAATACAATGGTTCTCTGTTTTCTGGTTTGGCGAGTATCAGCGATGTTGAAAGGTACTTTTTCAACTCGGAGAGAGCCTTCTCACAGCTTTTTTCCCACTTGAGTTCTTTGTTTCCACGCAACAAGTTGTAGAATGGAAGACATTTTTTGGTTGAGGGCGATATGAAACGGTTTAGGATGGCTATTTGACCTGTCAATCTTTACACTTCTCGCTTATTCTTCGGAGAAGGCAACTCTTGAATTATCGTGACCTGTTTCAGATTTGCTTCAATTCTCTTTGAGTGACTATGTATCCGAGGAATTCTCCTGATGTAACTATAAAATTGCATTTTGCTGGGTTGAGTTTCATCTGATATTCATTCAGAGTTTTGAAGCAACGAGCTAAATAATCGACGTGATCTTCTGCTTTTAACGACTTGACAAGCATATCATCAATATATACTTCTATTATTTACCCGAGTTGATCAGAAAACATTTTGTTCACGAGGCGTGTGTAGGTAGCTCTAGTGTTCTTTAGTCCAAATGGCATTACTTTATAACAGTAAGTGCTTCGTTCCGTGATGAACGAAGTCTTCTCCATGTCGTCAGGATGCATCCAAATCTGGTTATATCAGGAAAAGGCATCCATGAACAAAAGAAGTTCGTTTCCAGCTGTTGCTTCGACGATTCGATCAATATTGGGCAACGGGTAGCTGTCTTTTGGATAAGCTTTGTTGAGGTCGATAAAATCTATGCAGACTCGCCATTTTCTATTCTTTTTTGGAATGACTACCGGATTGGCTAGCCATTCAGGATATTGAACTTTGGTGATTGACCCGATTTCAACCAGCTATTTGACTTCTTTGATCATGGCCTTTGTTCTCTCAAGCCCGAGCGTTCTTCTCTTCTATTTGATTGGCTTATATGTCGGATCAACATTCAACCTATGACTTGTGATTGCTGAGTGGATTCCAGACATATTACTTGGTGCCCATGCGAATTTCATCACATTCACTTCAAGGAGACGTATCAGTTTCTCTTTAGTTGGCTTGCTCAGGTCAATGCCGATACTTACACATTTGGTCGGATCAGCTAAATCGATGTTGACGAGTTTAATACTCGATTGGTCTGGCTTCTCAGGAGCAGGTGATTCAGGTAATATTCTACTTCCTATTGATGTGACAATCATGCATGATTTATTCCTTAACTTCAATTCGGCAATGAAGCAAGTTCCCATCCTCTGATCTCCTTTAAGTATGTAGACTCCTTTATTTGTCGGAATTTTAACACATTGATCATAGCTTGAGGGCACAACTTTCATCGTGTGTATCCAAGGTGTTCCTAGGATCATGTTGTAGATCGATGGTTAATCTACAACAAGTATCTTGATCCATCTCGTAATCCCAACAACTCGGATTGCTAGCTTCACCGTTCCGATCACATTGATTGTGCTTCCATCAAATTCAGTCAAGGTTCTGTCCACAGGTTTAAGCTGAACATCCGGTAGTGCCATATTATCAAGAGTTTCTTTGAATATAAGATCCACTAAACTCCCACTATCGATGAGAATTCGTGAAACATCGCACTCGACAACTCGGAGTTTTACGACTATGGGGCGTTATGCGGGAAGCTAACTCCATTAACATCTTCAGCGGTGAAAGTGATCACTGAATCCACGACGTGCATGCACTCTTTGACAGGCTCTTGGTTGATTGAGGCGACTACCTTTTGTTTGTATTTCTTGATTGAATGAATAGTGTCATTACAAATTGTAATCCACCCATGATTACACCGACAATAACTTGTGGATAGCCAGATCCATCATTGTCTCCCTCGGGATTTTTCCGCTTAGTTACTTCTGAGGTATCGACCTTTGGGTTTGCCGACTTGAAAGCAGCTTCTCATTGCTCGGCTTCTTTCCGCTTCTGTGCTTTGTACCTCTAGGTTTCTTCTTCTGAAACCTCCAACTCTCTCTTATTGAATTTCTCAACAAGGAATTCTTGTAGTTGTTTGCACTTCGCAGTCGAATGACCCGCTTTCTTGTGGAACCCGCAGTATTCATTCCAGTTGTAGGTGTTATTAAATGACTTGTCACGGGGGCTGTTACACTCCCCCACTCAGAAAGCGGTTGCTGAGTTTGCTTTCCCTCTATTATGTTGTCTTGGCTTATAATGCCCTTCTCTCGGTTTTTTAGTTGCTGAGTTCTGCTGTATATCTTGGTTTTGTAAGAGGATTTTGTTTCCTCCAAGTACTCTACATGTCTCACCACTATGAAAAGGGCGTCGGAGATCGTATTTGGTCTGTTGACGAAAAGGTCACGCTTAAGCGCCTCATCAGTCACCATTCCAGTTCGGAGGGCTTCAAAAGCCATGTCGTCACTGACCTTGGCCTTTGTCAGAATCTTCTTGAAGCATCCGAGATATGACTTCAAAGGCTCGTCAAAGCCTTGCCTTAAAGATATTAACTCAGCAGTCAAGGTATCTTGATTGACGAATAAGGCATACTGCTTCATAAACAACTCGGCGAGCTGGTTCAAGCTTTCGATTGACGTGGCAGGTAGCTTGGTGAACCATACCAAGGCATCTCCGGTCAAATTTTCTGTAAAGTGCTGGCAGTAAGCTGCGTCCTTGTTGTCCACGGTGTAGTTGGTACCATTCATCATAACGTTGAAGGCGCTCATAAATTCCACTGGGTCCGAACTCCCATTGTAAGAGGAGCATCAGAGCTATAATCCTCTGTTTACCAAGATTCTCCTTAGTCGCAGTGCGAATGGTGAATTATGTGCCTGAGCTAGGATCCTTCCTATTTAGGGTGTCGAGCTGGTAGACTGATAGAATTTTCAATTTATGTCGTCCATCATCTTCAACACGGTTGCTGCATCCAACATTACTTGACCATGCGGTCCAGACGTATTTGGTATTGCATAGTGATCTTGCACCAAAGTGTTTGCTGGCTGTGGACTCGGTAAATCCCTAAATAGTGTTCTTTGAACACTCGCCAATGCTTCCGCGCATGGCCTATTGACCTGCGTAGTCGGTTGACTACTCTCATTTAAACGAGATTCGAGCCTATCAAATCTTTTGGCGTTTCTTTGGTCGAAAGCTTCATGTTGTGTCAGGTTTCGCACTAAGGTCTCAAGTGTCAGTGATCCCGATGGTGGTGGTGGAAGATCAATGTCTTCCCGAGTCTCTTGTTGGTTCTCTTCCTGAGTTTGAATTGAATTCAGGGTTGATCCATTTGTTAAATTGTCGTGCTGCTGAGGGAGAGGTTTCCTCCTTTCCGGTGAGCTGATGGTGATTTCTCCTTCAACCATCTTCCGATTCTCATATTTTTCTCTTGCTTTTGTGAAGATGTCCTTCAATATCCTCCTCACAGAAGGCGCCAACTGTTGGAACCGGTCTTAGCACAACGAGTACTAAAACGGTGGTTCCTGATTAAAAGAGTGGTAGAAAATGGACAAGGACACTTGTGGATTTGATTAGGAGCAGGAGCTTAGTTAACTAAGAACAAGAAGAGATGATTGTCGAATTGATATTCTTATTAGACTTAGTATACCAAAAAGTCGATCCATTTTTCAAAGGATTGTGCCTCTATTTATAGTTTATAGAGGCGGTTACATGTGTAGAAAATAAAAGATGATTTACAAATCTTGTTGATAAGACTAAATTTGTTAATATTCGTGCTAGATTTGTGGAAATTTTCCATGTCGGGACGGGAAAACTTCCATTTATCGTTTGCTGATGTGTCATCCGACTTCCCTTCAAGTTGAATCTTCAGTGACGAGACATTTTGCCGAGTCGAATAGTTTATCCGAGTTGAAGACTTAGTGCTTGCAACCAGGTGATTCTTTTATATTCGACCCGTTGTTTTAAGTGGACCGAAGTAGGATCTCGGAGCCACCTCCAACATTACCCTAATAGCATGTGGTATGTGCGGTAAAAGCAGGCATACTAGCATATTTCTAGATTAAGTTTCACCGCCTACATTATGTAGAAACGTGGTTAATGGACTGGCCAGTTGTGACTCATTATTGACAAAAAAGAAGTAAATTAATGAAATATTGACTACTGATCAATGTACAATTATATACATATTCATCAATATTCCTATTTACCATAAATTTATACTACAACTAGATGATGTCCCGTGCGGTTGCACGAAATTATATTTTTGTGAAATTTTTGTTGTATATGGTTAATTAAATTTACTTGTAATTCATTTTTTCTTATATGGGTCTTAATATATGAATTGATTTTGGTTTAATGGATGAATTCATTTAATGTATATTTCTCTTAATTTTTATGTGTTGGGATGTTTATTTTGCATGTTATATTTGTCTCAAATTATATATAATTATTACTTGTTGTATTATTTTTTACTTTTAATATATATTAATGTTAATAAATAATCGTCGTTAGTTTTAGGTATGTGACTGTTTACACATTAATATGTAGTTTGCACAGTTAACAGTTCTAAGGATATATATATATATAACGTATTTTTGCTCTTTGGTCAATTATATATACACTTATAACTAATATTTGTTCTGAACTTTAAATATAGATTTTATATATGTTTTAATTAAGTGTGGTATATTTTATCTAATATATGGTTTATATATATTATAAAAATGATAAAGAATTTAATAAATCATAAACATAAAATTCAGTAAGTTAATATATATAAATAATATCTGAATAACAAAAAAAAGAAAATGTAAAGAATGGAAATATATAAGCACGAAATATAATGTCTATAATAAATATTTTTTTATTATAATAGATAGAATGATAATAAAAAGAAACTCAAAAATACATATTTACCAAAAAAATTCTTCGAGTAAGTAGCTCCTATCTAGTATCGAACAGACTTCAAAATCAAATATGCAAATCTTGCAAGCCTTGAAAACCCCTCCGGTAAAATAAGAACTGCTCCCACATTCAAAGCTAACCGAGATGCTATCGCACTGCTTCCTAAGAACAGCGTGTCTACCAATTTCACCATAGCGGCAACTTGTTCAAAACAATAAAACAAGGTAGATTTTTTATCGATTCTTTTTTATTTGATTTGATACATTGTGGTCAATCACGTAAGATTGGTGAATTAGTTGAAAGTACGGAAAGAGAGGGATTCGAACCCTCGGTAAACAAAAGTCAATGTCACCATATGTTGGTTGGTGAATTGAAGGACATATGTCTTTAACATATGAATCCATTAAGTCTTTGAAAACCAATGGATTAGTGGGATTGAGATAGCATTTCACACGACTTAAAAGGTTATTGTATGTTTGCAACACTGTAGTTTTGAAAAATGTAGACAAAAATTTATAACCTTGGTTTTTTGATGATCCTCCGAGACATGCAAGAATAACACCATAAAGATACATTGAATCAATATTGCTTTTTTTCTGAAGCGTCTTTCAATAATTTTAATCCTTCATCTATGTCGTTATCATGGAAATAGCGTACTATACCCAACTTATATAGTGCTTCAGGATTCTCATGATTCTGTAATTTCCGATATGTTTGGTAGAGCTAAAAAGAGGGTATATCTCTTGGATTGAATTCTAATTCTTCTAAAGAAAGTCTAAAAGAATAGGACTTTCATTACATAATATATGGAATTTTCTGCAAACGCATCTAAGGTTACAAACATCTTTCAGAAAAATTGGAGCACAGTATAATACAATTTTGATTAAAAGATCATCAGACAAAGATATTAAAAAGAAACTATTGGAAATAACAAATATTGAAAATAACTTACAAAAAGAGGTATACATGTAAAATGAAGAACACAAACATATTTATAATCATGGGATGTGTATTTATCGTCTTTAAACTATGTGTATTTAATAGAATGATAATATTAGAGGAATATAAAAAGAATATTCTATATATTGCGTATATTCTTATTTATATTCATATATATACTTTCTTATTGTGTATTATTCAAATCATTTTAGGTATATTATAATTAATAATACTGTACAAAAAATATATTAAGAGAACTTAATAATAGAAAATCAGGAGTTGATATTAAATTGATTATTTACCATATATTTTGTAAGAAATATATTTCAAATAAGTATACTATCATTTTATAAACGAAAAGTAGATGATAATCAATACAAAATATTCGTATGATATAAAGAAAAGTTCCGGTTATTTCTACCATATATTTTTATGATTTATAATATAAATATTAAAATTGTAATTTAACATGTAACCAAATTTATAAATATAGTTGGACATGCAAATTATCATTTACAACCTATTATTACTTTGTTTTATTATAATTATAAGAAGATAAATAAAAATTAAATAAACAAAATTTATATAGAAATTGATAATAATTGATATAAATAATAGTCATAAATTCATATAACCAAAATTATAAAACCAAAAAATGATCTGATTCTTTAAATATTCTTTTACTAAAATCCAAGAATATAAGGTATAAAAAGATTAACTTCATGATCCCATAGATAGATGCTGCATAATAACTTAGTGTTCATGTCTGCATTAGCACCATACATATGCCATATATTATTGTTATTCAAGAAATCAGAAGTTTCACCATTGCAAAAACATTTGTCTTTAGAGTATTTAACTTTAAGTTGTAGCAAGACCGTTTGTGCATGCCACATAACATATTTCTCTATCCTTGCGCATAATATCTCAAGTTGNTATTGTTATTCAAGAAATCAGAAGTTTCACCATTGCAAAAACATTTGTCTTTAGAGTATTTAACTTTAAGTTGTAGCAAGACCGTTTGTGCATGCCACATAACATATTTCTCTATCCTTGCGCATAATATCTCAAGTTGTTTAAAGTTTCGGACATTAGAGGCTTGATCAAAACAGAAAGGATTTTAAAACCTTCTTGTTTTGCTCTACCACCAAGACATATGAGAATGATTCTGTATTGATAGATAGCCTGAGGAAGAAATCTTCGAGCAGATTCATGTAGCAATATTAATCCTTTGGCTTTACGGTTGTCAAAGAAATAACGTACTATTCCCAAACGATACAATGCTTCAGAGTTTCCATTGTTTTGTAGTCGTTGGTACCTTCTATAGTAGATTTGAGGGAATGAAAAGAAGGTTGGAAGAGATCATCTATTAGAGAAACTCGATACTGCACTTGAGGTTTGTCACATATGCTATAAAATTTAATGCATACTAACCGGAGGTTTAGGAAAGACTACTTAGATGAACTTACACAATGAGAGATAATAGATATAAGGATACTATCGGGCAAAGAAATCCAATCCATTTTGTGTTCTTGGAAATTTATCTTCTAAGTGTTATGAGTATATATAGGACAAAAAATAGGGTTTTTCCGTAACCCATTCCCTGAATTTAGTATTATAATAAACAAATAAAAATATCTTTATAAGTAGAGAAAAACTATTTAAGTAGAGAATGTATGATTATATTTAATTTCATAAAAATAACTACTTAAGAAGAGAATATATGATTCTATTCTAATTTTGGTTTAACTATTTTTCCGAAACAAATATATTATATTTTCCAAATATAACCTATTAAAATCTATAAGAATACATTTGAATTCAAAACAATATAAAGAGATAGCATTGAAATTCATTATAGCAATTTTTTTAATAAAATTGTAGAACGAAGTAGGACCGGTTCATAAATTATGAGCTTTTAATTAATCCATTTTTCAAATTTGTTCTGAATACTATATTGTAGGATCCATTTGAATACAAAGTATTATATCTAATGAGTGGAAAAATGAATTATTTTATTGGATGAGAATTGAATTAGATCAAAAATAACTTTACACAAATAAATAAAGCTGAAATTAACTATAAATTAATTTAATTAAATTTTGAGATAAACAATAAGTGTAAATATATTGTAACACCCCGCTCCCAATCTTGAGAAACAAGGTGTTACTCCCTGGCATTACCAAAAATACATTTTCTGAAAAATCGATTGACACCAAAAATCTTGTTCAAAATTCCTGAAAAAGGGAAAATAAAGAGGGGTGAGTAATGAATTACTCAGCGAGGAGATCACTTCTGCCCACTAAGACTTAAAGCTCTAGCCTAATTAAAGCAAATCTATCTTATACATAGAAAGCAAGCATATACAACTCATGTTTTTCAACAAGTGGTACCAAACATGTCGGATTGCCTAAGGCACCAACTTCATACAACAGCTCAACCATCCTCTAGATGACTTCAGAGCCACTACAAATTATCAATTTATTTGCTATGGAAGCGACAGCCCGTAGCTCGATACATTCCATAACAAACATCTAACCATGGAAGCGACAGCCCGTAGCTCGATACATTCCATGTTAGCAATATCTCCATGGAAGCGACAGCCTGTAGCTCGATACATTCCATGTCAATGGTCTATTCATAGAAGCGACAGCCCGTAGCTTGATACATTCCATATCAACCCTCATTTACATCTTTTAAATACTTTTCTAACTTTCAACTACGCAAACAATATTCTATCTCTCACAAGATAGAATAACACCAATATATTTATATATTTATATATTTCAAGCAACTATCCTATTTTCAAATAGTCACAAAATCCCTAATATACTATTTAGTAAATATATAATATATATTTATATTTATTAAAATATATATAATATTTAGATAAACTGCCAAAATTAAACTGAAGCTAAAAGACTCGCAGATCCCTTCCTCACCTTGATTGGCCGGTGCACAGATCGAAAAATGGGTTGAAACACAAGACCTAGCAGCTACCTTCGTACACAGGCAACAGACAAAAATTAGGGTTCTTAGTTCAGATCAAGGGTGGTTACTTGCGGAACAAGCCACAAGATTTCTGAATAGATCTTACCTTGATCTGAAGGTCCGATAGTCTCGTTGATATGTCCTCTATCCAAAGCCAACAAGTTACTAGCCTTTCTTACTCAGATTGTAACAGAAAACGTTCCTAAAGATGTCAAGTCGAACACAGTTTCATAAGCAAAAATCCAGAATTTCACCAACTAAAACAGAAACTGACTTAACATCAAACCTTAAACAGACTATATCTTCCTGAATATAATTCCGATTTGGATTCTGTTTTCGGCTATGAATTCTTGAAAGAATGAGATTTCCAAAACTATATATATCACGATCAGAGGTTCAGTAACCGATTAGTTATGAATCCCGAAAGTTAACAACGTGGACTCGTTTCTGAAACAGTNGTTATGAATCCCGAAAGTTAACAACGTGGACTCGTTTCTGAAACAGTGACCAGTTTTGGCGTCTTACCTTAGATCGATCATAAATTTTTCGATAGAACTCCGATCGATAAGCGGTTTGCGGCTACAGATTCTTGAGAG
>OVBA01003422.1:0-28077 GCA_900406435.1 Lepidium aucheri | reverse complement strand
ATATATCAATTCCATCATCCACTGAACCAATTCAGCATTTACACAGAACCAGAATCATTCAACGCCAGAATCAATTCCATGTTATATATATATANGAATCAATTCCATGTTATATATATATATATATATATATATCATGTTAGTTAGCTTAAATTCCATGTTAGTTATATATATATATATATATCAATTTATAGAACCACATAATCAATTCCATCATCCACAAAAATTTTATTTCACTCTCAGTTCTATATATATATATATATATATATATATATATATATATATATTCAGTTACTACACAGAACCATTGTACTTAAAACACAACCATGTTCTACTCAATTACCACACATCAACAACCATGTTCTACTCAATTACCACTCATCAACACCTAAGACACACTATTACCATTGTAGTTAAGACACAATCATCAACATCAAAACATCAAAAACCTCAGACATAATCATCAACATCAAAACAACCATAATCATCAACACTAACCTTGATTCTCCACTCCGTATTCCACCAACTCCAAGCATTGAACTTTGTTTCTCTTTCCTTGCCGAACCTTAGACATAAAACAGAGAAATTATGTTTTTAAAAATTTATCTTTAACGAGTTTAATCATTCGAACACTCAAACAAGCTACAAATTACCTTAATTACATGTTTATAAACGAATCAAACAAAAGCCCTTATTCTAGAAACCTTTAATTCACTAACCCGACAAACCCGAATTCCTATTTCACAGAATCGAAAATTACAATCAATCCATCACTCAAACAACCTTGTAATTACACAAATTAGAGGTTTATAAACGAATCAAATAAAAGCCCTAATTCGCAAAACCATAAATTCAAAAATCCAACAAACCCTAATTTCTATTTCAAACCATCAACAATTACAATCAATCGAACACTCAAACAAGATTATAATTAACCTAATTAGAGGTTTATAAACTATTCAAACTAAAGCCCTAATTCTCGAAACCCTAATTTGAAAAATCGCACAAACCCTAAATCCCTATTTTCAAAATCGATATAAAATTACATACTAGATACGATAACTTACGTTTTTGGAGACGATTCATCCACCAATTTCTTCGATTTTGCCTCCGACCACCACTCTCTCTCACGATTCCGACTCCGCAGGCGAACAAATCTTCTTCTCCTCAACCAACGACCACCCTAACGCCTCAAATCCTCCACGAAACTCCGTCGATTAGTCGCGACAACGATTTCCCTTTCTCCTTCGCCAAAATCTATTCGATTTCTCGCAATCGCATGCGAAGAGAAGAGAGAGAACAGAGCGAGAAGAAAAAAAAAAAGAGAAAAAATTTGGTCAAATGAAATTGTTCGTTTTTTTCTCTCTTCTATACCCACACTTGCGACCAATCAGAACCGGCCACGTCTGCGTTTCTTATTCCGCAAAACGTTCTTATTTAAGAAATGTTTCTTGACATTTTCATTTATTTTAATTTTTTTTAATCAGTCTTTAGTCTAAGAAACCCCTTAAATCCGCCCGTTAATGATAGTTTAAGTGATGGTTTCTTAACCTGGAGAGAGGCACTTTACTCAGGTTTAACCTTGTGCTCAAATATAAATGTAATAAAGCTCTTACGTTTTTCTTCTCTTCTCTGAGTCAATCGCCTCAAAATATAATTCATGTAAATTAAAGGTGTCTACCAATTTGATACAAAAGTTAGTTGGTAAAAATTCAAATTATATAAACAATAGTATATAACTAAAATTAAGAAATAACACAAATTATTTAAGAAATTTGACAAATATTTTATTAGAATTGGTTTTTAATTTTTTTTCTAAAAATATTTTGGTTGAAGAAACATCATTTCAATGATATAATAAAACTAAATTGATCAGTTAAATTAATACAATTCATTTGCATATCATATAACTTATGTCATGTTTAATTATACAAAATATTAAATCATGTGATCAGAATCAGGACAGTGAAACAAAGTTTTTGCTATGACAACGATTTCCGTATCTTTGACATTCAAAACGCAAACCCAATTGCATCTCAAATTTACTAGAATATCCTCTCCTCTCTATCGTCTTAGGCTTTTAAACTTGGACAGCAACCAATACACGCGCTTATTTCTATTTCTCCCCTAGAAACAACAACAACAAAAAGAAATTGGAAAATTTTCCTTTTTTATCCTAAACCTAAGTCGGTGGAAAATATAGAAACTTTCCCACATTATATATAATGAGTAAGAAACACCTACAACGGCTCATAATTCATTCATCACTTTCTCTCTCGCTCTCTACTTTTTTCGTTGTTCATTTTCTCTCAATCAGCAATGGCTACTTTGGATGATTTCCCACCAATTCGAACGAAAGACTTGAAGAGAAGAAGCAACAAAAGAAGAAGAATCAAAAAGAAACGACTTGAAGAATTGATTAGCAACGCCGTAAGAGCCGCTCATGTTGCGAGAGACAAAGGGTTTTACATCGTTTCTCCTGAAGCCATTCGATGCGTTGAAATTCTCAGACAATTACGAAGCTTATCTCTTAAGCCTTCACTTATTACTGAAACTGACGCCTTTTGCACACTTCAATTCCTCTCCAACAACGGTAACCCTAAAATCCGGTCTGAGTCTAGAGCCGTCATTGATCACTGGAAGACCATTCTTCACTAGAGGTTTCATCATCCATCGATTCCTAGACGAAACAGTAGCTAGGGTTTGTTTTTGTAAGAAATTGTAGGCTTTTATTTTTTCAAGAAATTGTAGGGTTTACTATTGAAAATATGTTCCTTTTTTTTTTGTCGACTAATTCAAACCTGTTCATGTTTGCAATAAGTAAATTGATCGTCTCTCTCGTTGGAAATAAGATTGATCGTCTCTCTTCTCTCTTTGATGTCATCTCGAAGTGTTTCTTCGACCGATCGCATAATGAAGAAACACAGTACGGTTTATGACAAGAAATTGTCTATGTTAAAAACCTTTTCAAAACTTTTCATGTTTGCAAGAAATACATATTAAATTGAAAAAGAAAAAAACGTATTAAATTGATATGTCTTTCTTTTCCCTTTGACGTCATCGTTTCTTCAATCGATGGCATATGAAGATTCCAACTATCTCTTGTAAACTTTTTCTACTAGGTATAAAATTTCGGATTAATTGAAGTAATTTGGTTATAATGTTTTAGAAATCCATTTTAGATCTAAAATTTTAGGCATGACATTCTTTTGTTTTAAACCATAAAAAATATATTTTGTAAATTAAACAAGTACAGTATAATAGTGAAATCATTGAGTTGACAAAGAAAACAAGTACAATATTTGGAATATTTGTATTTATTGGGAAATCTAAAACAAAATCCATTCAAATTTATTTTGAAAAATTCACATTCGATTCTTGGGATCCCAATATGTTGATTTCTCGCATCTGCTGAGCTTTTGCAACTATGCTTTCTCTTTTGTGGAGTCGTTCTCACCGTATCTGTTGCCATATGATACCTAACTAGAAGTGTTGCAGTAGAGGAGAATCAGTCTTTCATGACTTCTGTACCAGTTTATCTCTTATTTCGTTTAGCTTTTTTTACGGATATTAGCCACAATGGTTAGGCTTAAGCTTTAACTAATTTGGTTCATGAAAACCATGTTTCTTCCTCCATTAATGGAAAACAAGTCTTAACTGAAATTTAGTTTGACGAAAAAGGACCATGAATTCGCAACTTCAAAACAAGTTAAAAGCTCAGAATTCCAAAGAAAACAGATAGAGGACGATCTAAAAGATTCACACGAAATCAATAGAATAGAGGACAAGCGCAAGAGGCTTTATCAAGACATACTAATCGATATAGGACTAATGAAGCTATGTGTAATCCACAGGAGACTCATCAACTCAAATCATTGCCACTTGAGAAACTTTTTCCAGCAATCTAAAACATTTTATACATCTTACACTGATACAACGACAAACCAGACTTGCCATTAAGATAAGTTATGGATAAAATCTCATATATGTATCTTAAGTAACACTACAGATAATTATGCCTCAGTTAAACAAGTATAACAGAGCTCATCAAATATCCTTAAGTACAAGTCAACAACCTTTCTAGTTACCATAAGCAGTTCTCTTCATCATCCTCATGAATTCTTCCATGTTAACTTCACCATCACCTGGTGTTTTGATATATAGTGTTTCATACATCAATCATAACCAAATAAAGCATTGCACAAGAGAAAGAGAAAAAAAGGTTAAAAAACTTACGGTCTCGGTCAGCTTCTTCAACCATCTCTCGTATCTCAGCGTCAGTGAAACTCTCACCCAAGTCCTTTGCCATTCGTTTAATATCCTCAACAGATATCTTCCCCTGAAATTTGAAGGAAAAAAAGGTTGATTCAAAGAGAAATTGAGATGGAATGAAGTAACTAAGTCAAGAGTAAATACATTTTTGTCAAGATCAATGATTTGGAATGCCTTGGTGAGCTCTTCTTTTGTGTCTCTTTCACCGATCTTAGCAGTCATCATATGAACAAACTCATCAAAGTCTATGGCTCCACTTCCATCTTTGTCCACATCAGCTATCATTTTGTTAATTTGCTTCAATATAGTACGAACATATAAGGTATCAGAATCAGCATTCCTTGCAAAGGAATACTCACAATGAAAAGAAAAACACAAAAATGAAACATGTAGAACTAATAATAATTATACCTCTTCAGTCATTTCGAAACCAAGCGCCCTATAAGAAAGAGTAATATCAAGAATTACATTCAAACATCAAAATCATATAAAACAATGGAGAATAAAACACATACAGACTAATTATGAATCACCTCATTGCCACATTAAGCTCTTTAGCATCGATGGTGCCAGATCCATCAGTATCAAACAGTTCAAAAGCTTCCTTGATCTCTTGTCTCTTCTGCTGCGTCAGCCCATGATGACGTCTGGGCTTCTCTTTTCTCGAAACACCTCTGTACATACTCGACTGATGCAAAGAATACGCGGGCCAAAAAAACCATTAAATTTCGAAAAATTTGGAAATATCTTCCATCTAAATTAGGACAACACAAGACAGCTCAGTTTCCTAGAAACAAAATTTGAATTCTAACACGACATAGGTTTCTTCGGAAATGTAAAAAAAAAATACACTTCTTTTTCTCATGGAACTAAATATCAGGCTCAACAGAAACCATAAGAGCTCACAATACAATAAACCCCCAATTTCCTCATCCTCACATTCGCTAATTTCATAGAAAACCCCGGGTTTAGAATCAGATCTTAATAAACCCCACAATGCAAAAATGTAATTTAACAAACAGATCAAGCTGATTTTTCACATAAAGAAGATCAAAATCGAAGATACAAACCATATCTCTTTCGCCGCGACAAACAAGAATCGCACAACAGATGGATCAAGCGTAGTTTACGCGTCTAATTCCTGATAAAGAACGTTTCTACTTTCCTCTGTTCTTTCATACAAAGGCGGTAAATGAAATGGGTCAGATGGGCCTACTAGGTAAGCCCGTTACTAATACAGTCTCATCCTTTTCTTTTGTTTCTTCTTTCTAAATGTTTTATTTAAAAGCGCATCTGTTATCCCAATGATGTACTTCTATAAATTAATAGGGCCCGGTTCTTGTATTATATATATGTATCTGTATATTTTTTTGTTTGATATATTTTGTTTAACCATTTTTAATTCCATATAAGTTTTGTCTTTTGTATCTTTAAATAAATATTTTACCAAGTAAACTCTAATATAATTGTACATAATTAACTATTCAAGACAAATTTATGATATTTTGACAACTTTTTAATAGTTTTTAAGAGTTAGTTTTAAAAGTTTTTTTTACCAATCATACAAAGGCACCAAATACATCTTGCTTCTTTTGATACAAATTTTGAGTTCATGTTTTGCCGAACACATTTCTTCCTTCAAATTAACCAAAGTTCTGTTGAATATTATATCTAATTTTAGATCGAGATTAGTTATTGGGCCAATTATCCAATAATTAATTAGGCCCAATTCAAATATTTTGTCCAAATTCTAGAAGTTCTCTAAAAATATATAATTACTTCACCTCCTTATAATGTTTTAGAAAAATGTTAGAGAATAAATGTCTATGTATTTTAAAATATAAAATTCTAGATATTACGATGGAAAGCTCTATATATAGGATTAAAATATTTAAGATATTTTGTACTTTGGAGGCTATAAATACCTCATTCCCCTTTCATTTGTAACCAACAAGTTCTAAGTTAAAATTAAGTAATAGAAATCTTTCTACAAAGTTTCTCCTTTCCTTTACAATAAGTTCCCCTTCTTCCACTTTCTAAATTTTCTTCTCGCCCTAAGTTTTCAAATAATTTCTCCATCACTTCACATATTTCTTTCGAACAAAGTGGTATTAGAGCTAGAAGATCTCTTAAAAATGGCGATTGGCGGTATTCCTTTCCAAGTCCCTATGCTCACAAAGAGCAACTATGACAATTGGAGTCTAAGAATGAAGACTATCCTAGGAGCACATGATGCGTGGAAGATAGTCGAGAAAGGCTTCGTTGAACGGAGACTGAAGTTTCAAGAAAGAGGGACAAGAAGGCTCTCTATCTAATCCATCAAGGATTAGATGAAGACACGTTCGAGAAGGTCGCTGAAGCAAAGTCTGCTACAGAAGCATGGGAGAAGCTTCAAACATCTTACAAAGGTGCTGAACCAGTCAAGAAGGTACGTCTTCAAACTCTAAGAGGAGAATTTGAAGCTTTACAAATGAAGGAAGGTAAACTTATCTTCGATTACTTCTCAAGAGTATTAACGATTACTAATAACCTAAAAAGAACTGGTGAGAAGTTAAATGATGTGAGAATCATGGAGAAGGTTCTTTGATCGTTGGATCCAAAGTTCGAGCACATTGTCACTATCATTGAATAGAGGAAAGATTTGGAGACTATGACAATAGAGCAGCTTATTGGGTCTTTACAAGCTTATGAAGAAAAGAAGAAAAAGAAAGAAGATATTACCGAACAAGTACTTAAGATGCGGATTGATGAAAAGAAAGAAGAAGCCGGACAAGGTCATCAAAGACGAGGTGGCAGTCAAACCCAAGGAAAAGGTCATCAATATGGTAATGGAAGAGGTTGGAAGCCAAATGAAGACAACACCAACCAAAGAGGAGGAAACTCATCAAGAGGTCATGGAAGAGGAAATCAAAAACCAAGGTACGATAACTCTAGCATTAAATGGTATAATTGCGGAAAGTATGGACACTATGCATCCAGATGCAAAGCTCCAGAATACAAAAAAGTTGAAGAGAAGTCCAACTTCGTTGAAGAAAGAAGCCATGAAGATGATATGCTACTAATGGCTTACAAGAAGGATGAACAAGAAGATGTTCATAAGTGGTACCTTGACAGCGGTGCAAGCAACCAGATGTGCGGGCGAAAGCAACCACATGTGCGGGCGAAAAAGCATGTTTGTGGAGCTTGATGAATCAAAAGGGGGAAATGTTGCTTTAGGAGATGAATCGAAGGTGGAGGTAAGGGTAAAGGAAATATTCTCATTTGATTAAAAAATGGAGATCATCAATTTATTTCTAACGTTTACTATATTCCTAACATGAAAACCAATATCTTGAGCCTAGGATAACTCTTAGAGAAAAGTTATGATATTCGATTAAAAGATAATTACCTTTCTATAAGAGGTCGTGCTGGCAATCTTATTACCAAGGTCCCGAAGACAAGAAATAGAATGTTTGTCCTTAACATCCAAAATGACATAGCACGATGTCTAAAGATGTGCTATAAGGACGAGTGTTGGCTTTTGCATCTTCGATTCGGGCATCTCAACTTTGGAGGACTATAGCTACTTTCCAAGAATGGTGAGAGGTTTACCTTGCATCAATCATCCAAATCAAGTGTGTGAAGGGTGTCTACTTGGAAAGCAATTTAAGGCGAGCTTTCCATTTGAGTCAAACACAAGAGCCCAGAAGCCGTTGGAACTCACACATACGGATGTATGTAGCTTGATCAAACCAGGATCACTCGGTAAAAATAACTACTTCCTTCTCTTCATTGATGATTTTTCAAGGAATACATGGGTGTATTTTTGAAGGAAAAATCTGAAGTCTTTAAAAACTTCAAAAAGTTCAATTGTCGAGAAGGAAGGTGGCCTTGCTATCAAAACCATGAGATCTGATTGTGGACGAGAGTTTACATCCAAGGAATTTCAGAAGTATTGTGAAGATAACAACATTCAAAGACAATTAACGGTGCCAAGATCCCCTCAACAAAATGGAGTAGCGGAAAGGAAAAATAGAACAATCCTTGAGATTGCAAGAAGCATGCTCAAAAGTAAGAAATTACCAAAGGATTTGTGGGTGGAAGCGGTCGTGT
This sequence comes from Lepidium aucheri, assembly GCA_900406435.1. Lineage (NCBI taxonomy): Eukaryota > Viridiplantae > Streptophyta > Magnoliopsida > Brassicales > Brassicaceae > Lepidium > Lepidium aucheri. The sequence continues at coordinate 19,713 of OVBA01003422.1, read as the reverse complement.
GTGCGGTTCATCTATCGAACCAGTTTCTAACAAGAAGCATATCGGGGAAAACACCGCAAGAAGCTTGGAGTGGGAGGAAGCCCGGTTTTTCCCATCTAAGAGATTTTGTAAACCTTGTTCATGCTCATGTACCAGATGAAAAGCGGAGCAAACTAGATGACAAAAGTGAGAAGTACATCTTCATTGGTTATGACGCCAACTCCAAAGGCTACAAACTCTACAATCTTGATACAAAGAAGACAATCACTAGTCGAAATGTCATATTTGATGAAGAAGAAGAATGGGATTGGAGATCAAGTGAAGAAGACTATAACTTCTTTCCATCTTTTGAAGAAGATGTTACGGAGAAAATAATGGAGGAGCAACCTACACCACCATCTTCAACAACAACAAGTCATCAAGGAGAAGAAAGCTCGAGCGAAAGGACTCCATGTATTAGAAGCCTACAAGACATTTATGAGGTAACTGAAAATCAAGACAATCTTACCTTGTTTTGTCTATTTGCGGATTGCGAGGCCATGAACTTTGAAGAAGCTACGAAGAAGAAACCATGGAGAAATGCAATGGATGAAAAGGTCAAAGCAATACAAAAGAATGAGACATGAGAGTTTACTTCACTTCCAAATGGGCATAAGGCGATTGGTGTGAAGTGGGTGTACAAAGCAAAAAAGAACTCTAAAGGAGAAGTTGAAAGACACAATGCAAGATTGGTGACAAAAGGCTATATTCAAAGAGCCGGAATCGACTATGACGAGGTATTCGCTCTGGTTTCCTGTCTAGAAACTGCTAGGCTAATCATTTCATTGGTAGCTCAAAACAGTTGGAAGATACATCAAATGGATGTTAAATCCGCCTTCTTAAATGGAGATCTCGAAGAAGAAGTTTACATTGAACAACCACAAGGCTACATAGTCAAAGGAGAATAAGACAAAGTCTTGAAGTTAAAGAAGGCACTTTATGGGTTAAAACAAGCCCAAAGAGCTTGGAATACTTGAATTGATAAGTACTTCAAGGAGAAAAACTTCATCAAATGTCCATATGAGCATGCACTCTATATCAAAATTCAAAACAATGATATATTGATTGCATGCTTGTATGTAGATGACTTGATATTAACAGGAAGTAACCTAAACATGTTCGAGGATTTCAGGAAAGAGATGACGAAGGAGTTCGAGAAGACCGATATTGGACTCATGTCTTACTACCTCGGAATTGAAGTAAAGCAAGAAAAAAAAGAATCTTCATTACTCAAGAAGGATATGCAAAAGAGGTTCTTAAGAAGTTCAAGAAGGATGACTCAAATCCCATGAGTACACCAATGGAATGTGGAGCTAAGTCGAGGAAGGAGAAAGTGTAGACCCAACATACTTCAAGAGCTTAGAAGGAAGTTTGCGTTACTTAACATGCACAAGACCTGATATCTTGTATGCGGTCAGAGTTGTGACTCGTTACATGGAGCATCCAACAATAACTCATTTGAAGGCGGCAAAGAGGATCCTTCGCTATATCAAAGGTACCATAGACTTTGGCTTGTACTACTGCATTTCTAATGATTATAAGTTTGTTGGATATAGCAATAACGATTGGGGTGGAGACATAGATGATCAAAAAAACACAAGTCCTTCGTATTCTATATTAAAGATACGGATTTCACATGGATGTCAGAAAAGCAAATGATTGTCACGTTTTCCACTTGTGAAGCGGAGTATGTAGCGGCTACTTCATGCGTTTTTCATTCTATTTGGCTACAAAACTTACTAAAGGAGTTAAGTTTGCCACAAGAGGAACCAACAAAGATCTTTGTGGACAACAAATCAGCAATAGCTTTGGAAAAGAATCGAGTCTTTCATGATTGAAATAAGCACATCGACACTCATTATCATTACATTAGAGAATGTATTGCAAAGAAGGATGTGCAATTGGAGTATGTGAAGACAAATGACCAAGTAGCCGACATCTTCACCAAACCTCCTAAACACGATTATCAAGATGAGGAGTTATCTTGGAGTAGCAAAATAAGTTTAAGAGGGAGTGTTGAATATTAAACTTGATTTTGGATCAAGATTGGTTATTGGGCCAGTTATCCAACAATTAATTAGGCTCAACCCAAATATTTTGTCCAAGTTCTAGAAATTCTCTAAAAATATCTTATCACTCCATCTCCTTAAAATATTTAAGAGATTCTGTACTTTGGAGGCTATAAATACCTCATTTCCATTTCATTTGTAATCAACAAGTTCTAAGTTAAAATCAAGTAATATAAATCTTTCTACAAAGTTTCTCCTTTCCTTTTCAATAAGTTCCTAAATTTTCTTCTCACCCTAATTTCTCAAATAATTTATCTATCACCTTCACATATTTCTTTCCAACAAGGTTCTTCTACTTTCTAAATTTTCTTCTCACCCTGAGTTCTCAAATAATTTATCCATCACCTTCACATATTTATTTCCGACAAGTTCTAAGTGTATATTCGTTGACGGACTTGCTAAGCTCTGTTTATTTTTGATTTTCCTTGTTAATATTAATTCTGAAACGTTCAATACAAAGTCCTAACCTACCTATACAAAAAATTTGAAAGAGTTAAAACGGAAGCACTATGAAACCGAAATAGTGAGCTAAAAGAGATTGGATTGCATTAGCAGGAATTGGTAGAGAGAGGAGATGATTCCTCATGGTCCGATCAATCACACGATGGAGGGAGACAGGGTTGGAGATCACTGACTTGAACACTCATGTATTTCGTTCCTGCAAAACATGGTAGAGAATAACCTGAAGTAAGAGCTTAAGCAGAAGAGTGGAGGAACATGTAGAGCGTTGTTGTAAGTACTGCATAATCATATCCAAAGATGTGGAAGGATTTGTCACAATCCTGCTAGAGAAAGGCAGCCAAATTTCCTTAGAGTGTGGGCATGAGAAGAACAAGTGTGAGTGTGTTTCAATCTCATATTGGCATAGAGTGCATGTTGGAGGAACATTTAGTCCCCAAATTATTAGTCTGTCTCTGGTTGGTAGGCGAGCAAGGTTCGCAAGCCACATGATAAAGGAGTATCTAGGGATAGATTCCTTGAACCATACGGAATTAGTCCACGGTAGTATTGGAGAGGCCGTTCTGATGAAGTCCCACGTGTGTTTGGTAGAGAATGAAGGACGGAAAGTATCCGCTGAAGCTCTCCAAAGATACACATCCTATCCAAGGGAGTCATTGGGAGGAGGCAAGGACGAGATGATAACCTGGAGATGCTCAACTTCGTCAGACCTAGAATGTGGGAGGTGCCACTCCCCATTGATAACCGCATCCAAAATTGTTGCATCACGAGGCATCCTTAACAATCTCGGACCAGATTTGCCGATAGTGTTTATCAAGGGACCTAAACTAGTCCAAGTATCAAACGAGAACCTTGCAGATTTGCCATTCATGATGTCACAACAAAGAAGCAAATGCAATAGAGATAAGAGCTTTAGCCAACTTCTAATAGTTTGTGAGAACCTTGCAGAATCAAAAGCTAACCAGAAGTGTACTCGATTGAATACGTAATCCCTAAGCCAAGCAACCCATAAAGACCCTGCAGAGGAGAAAAAATTCCAGATTTGCTTGAGTTTAAATACCACTTCATAGTCCTCCAAAAGGCGGATACCCAGGCCTCCTTCAACTTTTGGCCTGCACACATCATGCAAAGAGACCCTTGCTCCGCGACTGGGTCTAGTCTTGTTCTTCCAAAGGAAGGCTGAGCAGATGGAACCAACCTGTTTGTAGAACTGCTTGGGAAGGGAGAAAGCCTGGCTCCAGAAGTTGACCATCCTGTACACAACAGAGGAGATTAGTTGGATCATGCCTGCAAATGAGAGAGTAAGTGTGGTCCAAGAGTTTATTTTGGATGTTATTCTCTCTAAAAAGGATGCAGAGGTCGCAATGTGAGGTTCATGGGAAGTAGAGGCAAGCCTAGATATCTTGTAGGAATGGAGCCAACTGGAATCAGATGAGTATCCCGCAGAGAACTAATATGTCCATCTGAATACCCTGAGAAATAAAACTCTGATTTGTCTGATTTCAACCCAAGTCCTAACCAGGATTTAAACAAAGACAACAGGTCAATGACTGCAGTGATAGACGAGATTGATCCATCCGAGAAAACTAATAGATCATCTGCAAACAGTAGATGGGTTAGAGCCGGGTTTGAGCATTGGGGGTGGTATCTAAATTCTCCTCTAGCTGTAGCTTTTTCAAGGAGCTTAGAGAGAACATCCATCATGAGAATAAATAAGTAAGACGATATGGGGTCCCCTTGGCGGAGTTCTTTTTTCCCTTCGAAGAGTCATGCAAGCTCTCCATTGACTGAAACTGAAAACCTGGTTGTGGATATGCATTGACAAATCCATCGCCTAAACCGGGTTGGATACCCTTGCGCCTCCAAGACTTTTAGTACAAAGTTCCAACATGTTGTATCAAAAGCTTTCCTGATATCTACCTTAAGCATGCAAGCTTTAGTAGAGTTCTATTTGTCATAGTGTCGGATAAGCTCTGAAACCAATAAGACATGTTCTCCAAGAGATTTTCCCTTTGAAAATGTTGCTTGGTTTGCGGATATACTCTGCTGCAGTATTGGACGGAAGCGGTTGGAGGTGATCTTTGAAATCACTTTGTAGATGAAGTTGTAGCAACTTATTGGCCTGAAGTCTTTAAGATTACAAGCTTCTAGAAATTTGGGAACAAGTGTGATGATAGTGGTGTTTATATGTCCTTTCACAGTGAGCCATTTCAGAAGAATTATTGGATTGTACTAGTGACCAAGGGACCAACAATGCTCCACGTTGCCCTAAAGAATTCAGCTGGATATCCATCTGGATCTGGGCTTTTAGATAGAGCCATACTGAAGACGATGCTCCAGACCTTTTCATCTGAAACTGGTTTTAATAGTTCAGCGTACTGCAAGTCAGAGCATTGGAAGGGCAAGAGAGCTTGCAGTTCTGTTACAGAGCAGGGAGAAGTTGGAAGGTCTGTTTCCCCCACTAAGGTCTCGAAGAATGAAGCAGCATGAGCCTTTATTTCTGTTGGAGATGCTACATTCATGTCGTCATCAGTTTTGAGGATGTAAATGTGGTTCCTAGTGGTTCGTTGGACAACTGTTTTGTGGAAAAAGGATGAATTCCTGTCCCCCAATGCCAGCCATTTAACTTGCGATTCTGATGGAGAAACTTTTCTTCTGCAACTATGAGTTATGTCCTAAGCTTCCTAGCATTGTGCTCGGCGTCCGCTAGAGGTTGAGATAGCTGAGTGAACAAACGTTGTTGCTAAGCTCTGTTTGAACTCTATAGCCAACATAAAACCAACGAAAGTGAATCAGAAGAGGCTACTGGAAAAAAAGTGGTTATTTATTATTTATGTTTTGAAAATAGAATCTTGGATATCTGCTTTTGAATAGGGGTTTGAACAATATAATACAACCAAGTCTTAGATATATGCTTTTGTCCATAAAATGTTTAAATATATAAAAACAAAAGAATAACATGATAAGGAAGCTTAAGAGTGCAATTAAAGCGAACACATGGATTCGCTGGAAGACAAAATTTCTGATTTGTAAAAGAGATAGTACGGGATAGACAATTTATAATCTCACCATAAACTTGCATCAATGATTTGGATGTTGTGAGCATTGTGGGGGCTTATAGTTTTGGATGTTTGAATAATGAAAAGTCAAGGTTAGATTTCTGTGCATATTGAAGATGCGTGAGAGACGACATGAACGTAAGTTTCACCTGATTGATGTTAAATGAAGTCACGTGAGAGTTGATTTAAACTTGGAAGTCTTCAAGGTTGTTAGAGATTTTTGGAGATTCAACTTGCAGATCAAAGAGAATATCTGGAAGATCTTATCAAGTGAAGAAAAAGAAAAATATCTTCTTTGTGATAAGGAAATCGTGAGAGAGATTTTAGGGCAAGGGATGTTGGTCTCTTGTGCCTATAAAAGAGAGATAATTGTAAACCTAATTCTTGAAGAACTTAGGCAGAAGTTTTAGAGAGATTAATGAATTATTTAGGTTATCGATAGAAGATTGTTTTAGGTTGGTTTCTAGGATAGAGTAATACCAACAAGTGTTTGTCTTTTGTAGAAAAGAAAAAATTGAATAGAACAAGTCTTTTGGTTAGGTTTGAAATAGATTTAGGTTGGTTTCTCGAGTAGAGTTATCCCAAGGAGAATAGTTCTTTTGTAAGAAAAGACTATTGCTTAATAAATCGTATTTCAAAGTGATCTATCCTTTTGTGTTGATTTTAAAGTTCTGTTGCTAGAGTAGCTTGCGAATTGACATAAGCAATTGGTATTAGAGTGGGTTACCGCATAACGTTTGTTATTGTTTACAGGTGTAAGATCATGAGGACGAGATGGACAATTCGCAGCAACAACTGTTTGTAGTTGCAATAACTCTTAAGCTTGATCTAGATAACTATGGACACTGGAAAGTACAGATGGCTCAGCATATTCAGGGAATTGATTCAGATGGGTGGCTTGCAGTTGAAGAAGTTCAGGAACATCTATTGATTCAGGATGCAAATAATGATTTTGTGCCAAAGCCAAGGAAAAAGTGGACTGCTGAGGAGAAATTGTATGCTAAATGGAATTCCAAAGCATTGTCAGGTATTTTTAACCCTCTGCACAACAATCAATTCAAGAGAGTTCAGGATTGTAAAATTGCAAAAGAAGCATGGGATATCCTTGAAGTAGGATTTCAAGGTATTAGTAGTGTGAAAAGAACTTGGATAAACATCTTGGCTTCACGGTTCTAAAACCTGACTATGAGTGAATATGAGTCGGTTGAAGAATTCAGCAGTAAGCTGTCAGCTCTAGCACACAAAGCACTGATCTTGGGAAAAATGTATAAGGACAAGAAATTGGTCAAATATTTCTTAGGGTGTCTTCCAACTAAGTTTCATGGTCATCGGTCAGCTCTCGAAGTATCTTAGAACTCTGACACGATGAGATATGATTAGGTTGCTGGTATGATGCAAGCATATGAGCTTCAGATAACTCCGAAGCATGGGACAACTAAAGGTAAGAGTATTGCACTTGTATCTAAAAACAGCTCATATAAATGAGTCAGTTGAAAATCTCGAAGAGCAAGTGGGGCTATTTATGAAAAAATACCTTCACAAAGTAGAAAGAGGAAAAAGAAATGAATCTCAGGCACCTGCAAAACTAGAAGCTGATAGAGAAACTACAAACCTGAGAAACAGTGTCTTGAATGTCAAGGCTACAGACACTTAAAATCTGAATGTTCATCAGCCAAGAGGAAGATGACTATACAATGCTACGAATGTAAAGGATATGGACATACTAAGAATGAATGTGTGTCCAAATTGAGTGGAAAATTAGCAATCACAACTCTGAGTGATACTGACACCAATAATGATGAGGATGATAACATTCTCAACCACTTTGTAGCTCATTTTAGCATTATCAAAATCTGTCGAACACCAAGGAACTGATACTAACAACTCAGAATCTGATGACAATTTTCATATGACTCCAGAAGATCAGACAGGCATGTTGGTGACTTCTTGGGTTAAAATTCAAGATGAAAATAACGTCTAATGGTAGAAAAACAGGCTACTAAAGAAAAGTTGCAACAAGATGAAAATGAACTCAAAGACGTCAAAGCTAAGAATACTAATCTGGAAAGAAGATTGTTTGAGCACATGAAGCAGGTCAAGATGTTGTCCAAAGGAACAAATGATCTAGATTATTGGTTGTCAGTTGGAAGAATAGAGAATGCAAGTTCTGGTTTGGGTTATAAAGGAAAAGAATCCACAGAGATGAAGTTTGTGAAAGCTACAGGTACATCGGAGAATGTAGATCAACTCAAACCTTTGTAGCAAAAAGGAGAAAAACAGCATCAACATCAACAAAAATGAGCTGGTCTAGAGTGGAAAACTGATAAGACTCAGTATCGTGGATCGAATTGGGGTCATCAAGTTGTGTGTTGACATTGTGGAAAGAAAAGGCATATGAAATATCAATGCTACAAGCTTAAGTCTAGGGTTCTGAAAATTTGGGATCAACAACACAAGGAAGTATTATGCACAAAACATAAGTCTGAAAAAGAAATCCAGGAGTCTACAAAGAAGAAGCACATAGTCTCAAAGGTCAGGCGAAAGCCAACCTTCAGAAAACAACCCTTTGGACAATCAACATCAACGAGCAGACCTGTGGTGATGAAAACTAGAGTTGTTCAAAATGCTGGTAGAAAACACAAGAGATCGAGAAATCAACACAAGAGTGATAGTAAGAGACTTGTTACTGTTGACGGATTTGATAGGAACTCGTGGAAGAATAAGGTTGATTGTTGGTTCTATGGAAAGCATGGTCATATTAAAGCAGAGTGTCACAGCTATCTGAACAGAATCAAAGAAGCGATTAAGCATGACAAGGTTTACTGGGATAATGAGGTGAAGAACAGACTCTGGGCTCAAAAGCATGATATATATCATTGTCATGATCACTTCAAAGACTTTCAATGTTGTGACAAGAAAAGATTATGACACATGGGGGCACACTGGACAATAGGCTGAAGTATGAGATTGTACCAGAAAAACGAATATCAATTGGTGGACAAGAAGAAATGCTCAATCTTGGAAAACACACGTTCGTGGAACAATTCAAAGCACAAGGGTTAACTGGAGGAAACAATGTTATGATGTACTGAACAACAATCAACTGTCTAACCACTCAAGACACATATGGTGTCATTCCCGGTAATCCATATACACAAACTTATGGTATAACCTCTGAGTGTTAAATAATCGTATCGTTAATAGTAAATAGTTGTTTGTGAATATTTGATTTTGTGTTCTTATTATTCGGGAGCTTGTTGAGGAGAAACTGGTTATAATTGATCATGTGAACACTAAATACCAACTGGATGATTTTTTTACTAAACCTCTATCTTTTAATCGTTTTGTGGAACTGAGAATTGCAATTGGTATTTGTGAGTACTAAATGATGTTTTGAGGTTTTGTTGAGCTGATTTGAGACATAAGCTTGTTTCTGGAAAAGAATGGCAGACACTTGAAAAGCAAAAAAAATTCAATTTTGATCAAAAAAGTGGAAAATAGCTGCCTTGTCATACCATCAAAAGCTGATCGCTGAACTGAAATATTGAATGTTAGGAAAAAGAGGTCAAAGAGATGAGGAGAGCAAGTGTATATGTGTTGAGAAGTCAAGTGATACTCGTTACACAAATTTCTCTTGTATTTGGAATATCTGAATCACTAGGTTGAGAAGTCAAGTGATATCTTTGATTCAGTTTTATGCAGATAGTGGAAGTATTGAACTTGTGATGATCTGCCAAAACACATGATCAAGAAGGATATATTAACTTGTAACAAAGTAATTATATCGTACTTGTGATGTTTCAACGGTCACGTGATCAAGAAGGGTACCTACGTCATCTAAGTATGCATATGTTATGGTATTTGACTCTCCAAAGGAAATTCCAACTGCCTGATCCATCTAATATTCTCAATGCATTGAAAAATGCTTGTGATGAAGGCATGACAGTGTGAAAGTCTAGCTACCACATCTTGATTTTGATCGTATGTCTCAAAGAGTAAAGTGTGTGTTGTGCTTCAAAGAATATGGATTCTTTGTGGATGATTAGTCTCAATGAAAGGTATGGTCATGTTCTTAAACTGATTTTGTGAAAAGCGAAATGGAATTGTTCACATGGTTGATTGTAATTCTAGATCACTCAGAAGTTTGTTATATGATCAGATGTCTGTTGAAAAAGAAATTATGCTTAATCTCATCTGTGATAAAGTTGGTCTTGGATTGTTGTGATTCTTGATAGTTCTTATGTGTCTTGGTACACTAATTGGTCAATCGTAGCGATTAGAGAGAAACTTGGCTTTTTTGTCTTGATATGCACTCAAGCAGGGGGAGATGAGAGATTGGCATATTATATTTTGACTCTAGATGGATCCACATGTCTTATTGTTTGGGAGAGACTTTTGAGGGGGACCATTACTGCAATAAGATCGTGCATATCATGAAGCTGATTCAATAACATGAACGTGATTGCTCAGGATGCAGGACAAGAACCTGATTGTTAGAGATGGAGAACATGAAAGTGACCTTGATTGCTTGAGATGCATATCAAGCCAAAAAAGGGAAGATTGAAGATGCGTGAGCAACGACATGAACGCAAGATTCACGTGTTGATGTTAATGAAGTCACGTGAGAGTTGATTTAAACTTGGAATCTTCAAGGTTGTTAGAGAGTTTTGGTGATTCAACTTGGAGATCAAGGAGAATATTTGGAAGATCTTATCAAGAGAAGAAAAAGAAAAATATCTTCTTTGTGATAAGGAAACCGTGAGAGAGATTTTAGGGCAATGGATATTGGTCTCTTGTGCCTATAAAAGAGAGACAATTGTAAATCTAATTCTTGAAGAACTTAGGAGAAGTTTTAGAGAGATTAGTAAATTATTTAGGTTATCAATAGAAGATGGTTTTAGGTTGGTTTCTAGGATAGAGTAATACCAACAAGTGTTTGTCTTTTGTAGAAAAGAAAATATTGAATAAAACAAGTCTTTTGGTTAGGTTTGAAATAGATTTAGGTTAGTTTCTAATCCCGACGAGAATAGTTCTTTTGTAAAAAAAAGATTATTGTTTAAATCGTATTTTAAAGTAATTTGACATTTTGTGTCGATTTTAAATTATGTTACTTGAGTAGTTTGCAAATTGACATTAACATATATATGTAAGAAGAAAAGAAGAAGAACTCTAAACATAAGTTTACAGCATTGTCACACACCATGAACCGGCAAGAATAAATGAAAAACTTACTAGCTTTTGCAGCTACAAAATTTTTCTGTAAAAACTAAAACGCATCTCTTTATGATTCAAAACCAGATTCTTATGCAGTTTCCATTGATTTCTCCAACTTTGGGTTCTGCATTCTGATTTATTATTGAGCCTTGTTTGACACATTAACCTGATATTAGCAAAAGAGATTGTCGGGTAGAGAATAATCAATCGTAAGTTCACCATTTATTTTCTTTGACACTTTAACCTGAATGGAGGACAATAAATTCGAATAATCGTACGTTCATTCAACAAAAGAAAACCTAAAGTCGTTGGTTAGAGAAAGTCCAACAGATCTGTAAGCTATTGAAGAGTTTAGAAATCTGAGAATATGATGGACATGACAGCTTGATAGAGAATAATAAAAAGCTGATGTGGATAGTTTTGGAAGCCTCAAACTCTTTTAGTATATATATATATATATATATATATTAAATATAATACAAATCAAATATTGTGTACAATGTAAAGGCAAAATTTTATAACATTTGGTGTTATGTAAAGGTAAATTACCATAATTTTTAACTCTTAGTTATAGAGGAATAATAAGAAAATTACTTGACTTAAATATTAACTATAGATTAGTTTCATGACCGAACGAACTGAAAATATATATATATATATATCAATTTTTTTTTGTTTGGAGAATATATATATATATATATATCAATATAATATAAATTTGATTTCGTGTCCTTATTTTTCGTTTCCATAAAAACTGGATTTTCAAACAGTCACATGTTTTTCTTGGTCGTAAGACTAGTCCCATGTTGATTCTTATTCATGTATTTTGCTTTTCTATTTTTAAATATTGGGATTTATACTGGACTACGCTTAATTTTTGTTAAATTTTAAATCTGTAAAATATTTTATAGACTAAGACCATTATTCTTCTTCTATTTTATTATATTTCTACATAGATAAATTTAAAAATCAATCAAATTAACAAACCAAAAAACATAACAACCTTAACACCTTTCTAACTTGTTCTGCATTCTCAAATCAGATAAAGGTTACAAAGCCAACCATCATTTATGACTCACATCTTTGATTGCATTCCTGACTTTTAGCAATGTTTTTTATTGAACTTTTTCGTGTACTGTTGTCCATCCTCAATTCAACCGAGTTGCAAAAGCCAACATACATGATTTCAGTTGGGTTTTTTTCCCAACATGATTGAAGTTTGAGTTTTCATGTAAAATATTTTAGAAACATATATGTGTCAAATACTTGAATTCAGTAAGTCCCAAAAAATTATCCTAAGATGAATGGAAGTTCTACAATGTTTTTGTGATAATCAAAAAGAACAAGGGATGTATTAACTATTTTGCTGATCTTTTTCTTCCTATATTGAAATGGATTGAGTAGGTATTTTACTCAGCTCGAGCAGATTTATATTAAAGCCATATAGGCCATTTATTTACCAAAAATCTATTGTTTTTTTCTTTATTCTCTGCATAGCCTGCAACTATGAATATATTAAACCAAATAATCAACTGATGCTTCTCAAAAAGTCAATCTTTTGTAAGCTTACTTTTTTCTTGTGATGCTTTGTTAGAAAGAAACTAAACAACAATGTTATCGAAGAAGATTATATGTCTGTATCATTACCTTCTTAGGAAATGATCTAAGCGTGAACACAATTGTATCTCTTGAGCTTTGAAATACAAACAGTATAAGAGAACGGGAGTTTAACAATGTTGATTTACGATGTTTTTGGGATATTGTGAATAGGGGACGAATTGCCAACATCTTTACGTCAAACATAAGATTCATCATACGTCAAAACGCGTTGTCGTAAAAGTTTTGTAAAGTTACGATGAATTCACAACATATTGACATCTTTTTAGTGTTTCATCGTAAACACGTCTCTAGATAGCAAGACTTTTACGAGGAAATCAATTTTCTACTCATTATTCTTAAAAAGTCTCTATATAGCAAGACGGTTACAACGAAACAAAATTTCACCGAATTAAAGACGAAATTTGAAGTTAGGTACAATAGTTTTTGTTGTGCATTCTTGTTTTTTACAACTCAAAAATATGTTGTAAATTACTTGTAATTTTGTTGTTAGATCATTGCAAATCTTGATGTTGTAAAGCCATTGTTAAATTTTTACCTATATAAATGGGTGGATCTCTTCATGAATCACAACACAAACCAACAAAAAAAATGTTTTTGAGAAGAAAAAAAGTTTATAAAAAAAGAATGTCTTCTGGTGGTAATATATTCGAGCTACAGAAGTGGATATATATGCATAGAGATGTTACCAGAATGGTGACAAAGGAGTATATGAAAAGGCTAGAACTGCAATGTATTTTTTGAGCTTTGAAATACAAAAACAAAAAATAATCAACTGTTTAATAAAAGATACCAAAAACTGCAATGAATACTTTGAACACAATTATAACTTCTTTCAGAACAAATAACAAGCAAAATATTCTATGTGTAGGTTCAAATTTAGAGTATTGTTGACTCTTTTTAAATCAGGAAAAATGGGTTTCCTTCCACTTTCATCCATATCCATCATCATTTTTATACAAAAAAAAAGGTTTGACACGACATAGGATTTGTGATCTACTTTACTTCATTTCAAGAAAGCCAGAAATTTACTTAACATATATGATATGTTGCACAATTGTCCAGTGTACAGAGATATTATGATCTGTAATATTAGTTCTTTGTTCGAACTGGATTTAAATATCCTAATCCGAAAACACTCTAAACCTTAATCCCTGGAGAAATGGAAGAGGAGAACTTGTAAGTAATTAGAGGATCATTATTAGGTTTGATGTTGTAGGCGTCTTTTATTATAGACAACATACCTGCTTCACATATTTCCATATAAACAATCTGTACCTAAGAGATCACATAGTAAAGCAATTATGTAGATGCAAAAGTGAGAAAGTAACATAGAGAAGGTATTTGGAAAACATTTTAAGGAAAACCAAAAATACATACAACGATTTGTTAAAATTAAACTGAGTTAACTCTTATACCGCATAGAAGACCTTTAGTAAAACATGACTGTTGTAAAGACTCTTCTCTATATGCTCTACATCTCTGGATCTGAAATTTAAATAAAAACACAATTAAGAGATAACTCCAGAATATGCGAATAATTAAGAATTGTAACTCATAGAAGAAAGAAATCGAAGAGTAAACCTTTGAAGACAATAACGAAAAGTTGGGAAAAAAAGAAGCTCAAAAGTTGATTATCAAAAACAAAAAAATGTCATAAAGTCTATATTTCCTTCTTATTCAATCACAAAATCGAAGAGTCCAAAACAATTTTTGAAAAATAATTATTCATATAAAATAACATAGCAGTCGGAGAAGCTGACATGACAGCCTACTAATAGAAAAATTTAAATTAGATGATATTAATGGTCTAGGAGACCAAAACTCCTACTTTTAATATATATAAATTTATATTTGGCTTTGGATTATAAAATCTAACAAATTGTATGGCTACTTGCCATATTATTAAATCTTTTATGATTTGAAATCAGAAATTCCCTTTATTTTCTTAGAGGAAGTGAAATAAATTAGAAAGTATTAATTGTTGTGTTTGATTGGGGAATCGAAACAGTTTATGTGAATGAAGCACTCTATACAAAATTAAATCTGTTTATTTATATACAAAAAATAAGTCAACCCCAGACAAAAGTCAATATAGCAAAGAATCTAAGAATATACTCTTTGCAAATTGTGCTCTGTTTTGTAATCCCATACGAACAATAACAAAATATAAATTAAATCAAATCATTATATAATTGACAATAATGTAATTTACAAACAAGTTGGGTCAGACCAAAATAGTATTGTACAATAGTGACGTGTGATATTACAAATGCTGACTGGGTTCCACCGACGATTTGGCCGTCTCATTTTACGTATCCCAAACCGGAATTAAGCTTTATCCCCACCACATTTAATGGACGTATCTATTAACAGCGTTAAAAGTTTCATCTCGGGGGAGATTGGTTCACAGTACAAGCCACCACTCTCGCCCACTGCTTCAGCTTCATCTTCACCGTCTGAGGATCATCGCCTATTTATCCAAAAAAATTAATTTATAATCGAGTAATATATATAAATACGTATGTATGTGTGTATAGGTTTATATACGTACTGGTTCGGTATACGGTGTGGTGGGGGCTAGTATCGCCATCGGAGAGCGAAGACGAAGACGTTACGGATTTGTTAGAAACGGCGTCGTTGTAGCTTTTTTGAACGGCGAAGTAGAGTTCTAAAGCGGGCAGTGTGTTAGACAATCTTGGATCGGCGATTTCAGGAGATCCGAATCCGAATCCGAGTTCGAGACTAGCTTTGAGCTCGTCGAGATCTTCGTCTGTCAAACTCTTTCCGCGACGGGGACGATTGTGGCGGGAGATATCTTGGCGTTTTGACCAAGCTTCTTCGCGGATTACATCGGGAGACCACGAGTGTTGCTTCAGGAGAGGAGAAGAAGACGGTGGCGTATGGAGGCGACGCACTACTCCTGGCAAGAGCGTGTGCGGTGGAGGAGAGGTCTTACGATCAATGGCTGGTTTTTTGGTAAAATAATTAAAACTAATGAGTGAAAATGTTTTTAAGAGAAGGAGAAAGAAAGGTTATGGTTGAACGAGTAAAGGTAGTGTGTTGCCGACTCAAGGATATTGGGCCGTCCAAGTGATGCTGACCTGGGTTTTTATAATTGTTAATATGTTATGTTGTGTTGTTAAATTATTCTGTAATAATAATATACCTGGAATTAACTAAGCGACACAAGTTGGCATTACAATTCGAGTCTTTTGTGACAAATTCTGCATTTTAATATTAAATAATGATGGTCGAGGACAGGTGGTCCAGTGGTCACTTTACAAATTCTCAGACACCTGGGTTCGAATCTTTTCATGTGCAAAAAGAAAGAAGTAAGGAATTTTAAAGTTTGGGCTTTGGATATGAATCGAACCTTGTCGATTCTATAATAACATTGAAAAAAAAAATATTAAATAATGATGATTTTACGACTAAAATTTTAGTGGAGGGATCGCTTTTATGTATCGAAAAATTAGTGGTTTTTTTGTAATGCTAACTAAACGACACGTTAGTGTCACATCAGCAAGTTATACTGTCCTTTCGATATTAACATTCTGTTTTTATGTATTAGCAAACAACTCGAATTGACCATCTTTAGGATTCTTCATATTTTTCCAAACCAAATAGCTTCTTATTTGAATTTAACTCACACTATAACATAAAATTTGATTTATTTTCAAAATCAACTCAAATTAAAAAAATCAAATTCGAATTAAATTCAACAAAACATTTTATAACTTCTAAGCCTAAATATATTTTAAAAAACAACTGAATTCAAGCCTAAAACCAATCAAGAACCAAATTTTAGATTTTCTTAATTAAATTTTTAACATTTTGAATTTTTATATAGAAATATTCGGAGCTGAATACGATCTATATCATACCAAACTATATTCGAAAAATAAAATATCTGAATATGTCTTAAACCAAAATAACCAAAATAACCAAAATACCAAATTAGATGAACAAAACCGAACAAAATACTAGAATTCAATCCAAATCTTAACCAGAATTGAATCAATAACCGAATTTGTAACCGAAATGTTTTATTATTAAATTTTAGTTTTTTATTATAATTTTTCTATTAAAGTTGATTTTTTGTATAAAAATCTATAACAAAACCATCTTATCATATTTTTAAAAGGGTATTATGAATTTAGATTAATTTTATTTTATAGTTTATAACATATCCAAAATAAAAATGAATGATCCACTAACCATGCTCATAACCGATGAAGCATATATATATGTAACCATAAACCATACATAAAAGTTGTATATCCATGTGTTAATCAAAAAAAATAGTTCATCCAAAATATAATCCACTTGCGCACTTCTACATACGTTAGTGAATGTGTAGGAATAGGGATGTTAAAATAGGTTAAAAGTGATGGATCGATCTAACTTAATTCACACCTATCAATTTATTAGGGTTAAAAATTTTGATTCTAATGGATTAACAAGTTTAATGGATTAATGGGTTAAACTGTTTTGGGTTGTAATGAGTTGGGTTCTAATGGGTTGATGGGTCGAAATAGGTTACCTATTAACTTGTTAATATTTAAAATTTGAACCACAAACCAACCTATTTTTTTACTCTCTCTCCTCATTTTACTCTCTCCTCATTTTAGTCTCTCCTCATTTTACTCTCTCTCCATTTTACTCTTTTGCCTTTTTTTTATTTTTCTCTCCTCTTCTCCCTCTACTCTTTTTACTCTCTCCTCATTTTACTTTCTCTTCTCTTTTTATTTTCTCTCCTCCTTTTTTCTTTTTAATATTTTTACTTTTTCTCCTCATTTTACTCACTTTCTTCTCTTTTACTCTTTCTCATCTTTTTTACTTTTTTCCTTATTTTTTACTCTCTTTCTTTTTTTGTATTTCTCTCTCCTATTTTCTCACTATTTTTTTACTCTCTTTTCTCTTTTTTACTTTCTCTCCACTTTTTTACTTCTCTCTCCTTTTTTACTTCTCTCTCCTTTTTTACTCTTTATATTTTTACTCTCTCTCCTCATTTTACTTTCTCTCTATTCTTTTTACTCTCTCTCCTCTTTTTTACTCTCTCTCCTCTTTTTAATTGTCTCTCTTCTTTTTTACTTCTCTCTCCTTTTTTTACTCTTCTTCTCATTTTACTTTCTCTCTATTCTTTTTACTCTCTCTCCTCATTTTACTCTCTCTCCTCTTTTTTACTTTCTCTCCTCTTTTTTACTTCTCTCTCCTTTTTTCCTCTCTCTATTCTTTTTACTCTCTCTCTTCTTTACGCTCTCTCCTCATTTTACTTTCTCTCCTCTTTTTTACTTTCTCTCCTCTTTTTTACTTCTCTCTCCTCTTTTTTACTTCTCTCTCCTCTTTTTATCTCTCTATTCTTTTTACTCTCTCTCCTCTTTGTTATTCTCTCTTATTTTTTAATTTCTCTTCTCTCTTTTACTTCTCTCTCCTCTTTTTCTCTCTCTATTCTTTTTACTCTCTCTCCTCTTATTACTCTCTCCCCTCATTTTTAAATCTCAACAATTATTATAGAAAATAAAATAATTAAACTATTATATTTCCTAAAAATAATTAATGGATTACCCACAAACCCGTTAAATAAAATGGATAACGGGTCAACCCAACCCATTAAAAAAATGGGTAATGGGTTATCTACAACCCATTAACACTTAAACTCATTGGATAATTGGTTGGATTGGATTGAGTTTATCCATTTTAACACCCCTATGTAGAAACAATTATAAAACTTTTGGATCACATTTTGGTTAACACAAACTGTTTTGTGTATCTCTTCTCATTAAAGTGGAAGTTCGTTTAGTAAGGATTTTTAAACATCAGTAATTTATTAAATCGATTTACTAGGTTACTATATAAAATTTGCTTTTTAAATAGTTTTTTACTCACTTTTTATTTTTTCCCAAATTTTAAGTTATTTATTTTTCAACAAGTAATCATTGGATCGATAACTATCTGATCCATAGTTTAAGTTCTCTAACTGGAGTTGGGTGGGATTCGAACTCACCACCTGGTGCCTAGCTAAGTCAGGTGCAAACCAACTGAACCACCTGTTTTTTTTGCACTTTTAAGTTGGTTTTTTGAAGGGAAAAATGTCAATCAAACATCAAACTTACCAAAAGTCGCAAATCAAACGTCCAACTATCGTAATTCCAGATTAAACCATATATTTTTATTTGATTTCTATTTAAAATATGAATTTTGTGTTCACCAAGCCGATTACCCCACTTTAAGTCATTTAACATAAATAAATAATTCAGAAATGCAAAGCTTTATTCAAGGATTTAAGGGGATTAAAAAAGATCAAAGCAAGTGTTGGAACCGGGTTTAGCACAAGGAGTACTAAAACGGTGGTTCCTGATTAATAGAGCAGGGAAGAATGGGCAAAGACACTTATAGATTTGAACGAGAGTAAGAGCTTGGTTAGCTGAGTAATAAGACACGTGAAGGCCGAATTGGTGTTCTTATTAAACTTCGAATGTCCAAAAAGAAGATCCTCCTTACGGAAAGATTGTGCCTCTATTTATAGTTTATAGAGGCGATTTCATGTGTAGAAAATAAAGGAAAATTTACAAATCTTGTTGATAAGACTGAATCTGTTAAGATTCATGCTAAATTTGTGAAATTTTTTCATATCGGAAAAGGAAAACTTCTGTTTGTTGTATGCTGATGTGTCATTTGACTTCCCTTCAGGTTCGTGGAACCTTTCGAGACGAGACATTTTGCCAAGTCGAATATCTTATCTGATTTGAAGACTTAGTGCTTGCAACTGGGTAGTTCTTTTATATTCAACTCGTTATTTTCGGTGGACCCAAGTAGGATTTCAGATCCATCTCCAACAGCAGGATTTGTTAGTTCTGTTAAACGACTTAACGTCGGGGTAAATCGGCTCAGTCAACACAAAATTCAATGATTTTAATAGAAATCGACTAAAAATACATTGTTTAATTTGAAATTATGATTGTTGGGTATTTGATTTGAAATTTTTGGTAAGTTTAGAGGTTGATTGACATTCTATACCGTTTTTTAAACTTAGTTTTTAAAATTATTGCAGTTTAAATAATTTCCACCGTTTGATAATTTTAACTAGGAAAAAAAGAAAACAGTTATGTTTAGATAAATTGCTCCTTACACCAACATTATCAAGGGTTTCTTAAGGGGTTCTTATCTTATTTAATTATTAAAAAGGTTAAGAGTAAAAAAAAGGAGAGAGAATAAAAAAAGGGAAAACTGTCAAATTAATATCAAACTTACGCGTTTTTTCTATTTTAATA
>OVBA01003421.1:0-28080 GCA_900406435.1 Lepidium aucheri | reverse complement strand
ATGCTGGGAGAAATGCAATAATAACCCAGTTCTATGAGAGGTACGGGGAAAGACATGCATGAAAAAAGTTTGGGTCCAAATTTACTAGTTGCAAGAAGCAGTATGATGCTGTGAAGAAACTAACTCATAATAGAACCGGTCTGGGTTATGATTCAAATGGTTTCATAGAAATGAGTGGGGATTGGTGGGAGGAGTGCCGTAAGGTATCTCGTTTCTTTCTTTTCTTTGTGAAGATTGTCATCAAGATTCTTATATGGCTGTTAAAATGGTTTCTGATTTATTTCTTCTCTTGTTTGATTTCAGGAATAGCCTGGTGCTATAAGGATAAAAGATAAACCAGTGGCAAACATGGATTTAATGGAAGAACTATATGGTGTTGTTCATGTATCAGGAGCTGAAGGTTGGAGTGCTCAGCAAGGTGAAGACCAGTTAGACGACTTTATGACTGAGGGCCCATACATGAGTCTGATAATGTGGCTGAGTCAAGGCAAGATGACCCTTCTTCTACTAATGCAGAAGCTGGTGTATCACAGAATGTTCCTTCATCTTCCAATGCCCCAAGGTGTAATAAGCGTAAGAGACGGGCAGAAGCAACACAAGCTGTAGCAGATGTGATTAGGGATAGCATTCAGTCACGTGATGAGATACTTGCCCACAAGAACCAACTAATAGAGAGCCACCCTGATATTAGTTGTAGTCAGCTCCGAGCTATGCGGGCTCTACATTCATTGTTAAGTGTAAGGATGTGGTCACCATTGTACAAAGCAGCAATTATACACTTGCAGGAGGATGCTACCAATAGGCAGCCGTTTTTGTCTTATGAAGATGATGAAAACAAGGTTCTATACTTGGAGTTTGAGACTGGTGAAAACAGAGAATGGTGAAACAGATTGGTGATGAGAGCACTTAGCAAGAAACGTTTTTTTAACTTTGTCTTGGGACCAAGATTTTGATTATGAGAAAATGTCTTATGGATTCTAGTTGTTGTCTTTTTTGTATATGACATTTTTCAGCTATATATGTTTTGTTCAAAGTCTTGAACTATTGAATTATAAATGGTTGCAGGATACATTTAGACTCCTTATAGAGGATGATGACGTGGATTTGGTATTAGATGAGGAGGAACACATGTATGGTGCTGCACTAGAATTTTGTGGAGTGTCGGATGTTTATGTACCAAGACAGATTCATAGGACAAATCGTGGTGAAGGATGGCTTCGTGTGCAAAGGTTTATGTGTGAGTCTGAGCAACAATGCTATGATATTTTACGTATGAATCAGGGAACATTCATGAGTTTATGTCAGAAACTAGCTGGACAATATAGTCTACAAGAATCTCAACATGTTTATCTTGAAGAGAGTGTAGCAATGTTCATCGAGATGGTTGCACAGGACCTAACAGTTAGGGTCTTAGCTGAGAGATATCAACATTATGTTGCAACAGTGAAGAGAAAATTAGATGAAGTTTTGAGTGCCCTTTTGAAACTTGCAGCAGACATTGTGAAGCCTATGAGAGGTGAGTTCACAAGTACTAGCCCCTGTTCTAGAAAATGATGAGCGATATTAGCCGTAGTTTAAGGATTGCATTGGTGCTCTTGATGGTACTAATATTTCAGTCCGTCCGCCATATGATAATGTTGAACCATATAGAGGTCGAAAAGGTGAACCAACAATTAATGTGCTTGCCATATGTAATTTCAACATGAAGTTCATATACGCATATGTTGGGGTTCCTGGTCGAGCACATGACACAAAAGTGCTAACACATTATGCTACACAAGAACTTTCTTTTCCTCATCCTCCAACCGGAAAGTATTACCTAGTCGACTCAGGATATCCCACTAGGACTAGTTATCTAGGACCTCATCGTAGAACCTGATACCATCTTGATTTGTTTGCTAGGGGAGGACCACCAACAAACAATAGAGAATTGTTTAACCGCAAGTATTCTGGATTGCGTTCTGTGATTGAGCGAACATTTGGAGTATGGAAAGCCAAATGGAGGATCCTAGACCGCAAACATCCTAAGTATAAGCTGAGAAAATGGGTGAAGATTGTGACATCAGCTATGGCACTCCATAATTTTATACGAGATTCACATCATGAGGATCATGATTTTGTACACTAGGAAGCGGCGGAGGAGTACGAGCATCATGGTGATCAAGTGGTAGATAATGTTGGTCATATTCAATATATCCCAGCTGGTGATAGAACGATAGAGACTTTACGTGATTCTATCACTGAGGAGCTAGCAAGAGGACGTGTGCTTCCATTTTAGTGTTGTCTATGAGTTGGTTTTTATATTATTATGTATTAAAATGAGATTTCTCTTTCTTTTATGTTTTAAAAAACTTGCCATTAATATGCTTTTAGATACTTTTTGTTTGTTTTAATTTGTTTCTATAATTTTAATGTTATTAAAACATTTTTAATTTTTTTTATGCATTGAAATATATGAGTATTTATTATTTTCTATGTATTAAAATATTTAATAATAAATTTTCAAATTTTATAAAATAATTATTTACTAAAATTTAACTATATAATTAATTTATAAGTTATTTTAAAAATAATTTTGATATATATGTAATTATAAATATAATTTAAATCATAGAAAAATATTTTAGCACAAAATATGTCTTTTTTAGTCATTTGGTTACAAAGTACATCCAACTAATTTATACATATGCATAAAAAACCATAATTTCATCCAAACGGATCCTCCAGATGCAGTTTTCAGATAAGAAAAAGAACATCATCCAGACGGATCATCCAGATGGATCATCCAGATGAAGCATCTGAATGAACAAAAGAACAACTTGTTAGTACACATTTGCTTACATCTATTTGTTTTATGTCGTTTCCAAAGACGAATATATCGCCAATGGATTTTGGAACATGAAACTTCCGAACAAATTTATTGATCATTTTAGAGTTTTTCGTTTCGATAACTTTCGGAAGGATGGTTTCAAGGAAGTCCATAAAATAGCTGGAAACATTTAGAAGGTAATAAGAAAAAAGAGTTTGCAGTGAAAGCCTCCATGCTGTGTTACCATATAATCACCTAATAATTTGCTAATTTCTTTTGTGATAATTATTAGTAGTAACTTTGAGTTGATTTAGAAAAAAAAAAAAGAAAAAGGGAAAAATAATACTTACTGTCAGTAATTTTAATAAATTATCAAATGAAACAAAATATTTTACTTATATTTTCAGCATTCATTTTTTTCAACAAACGGAACTATATTATTATTGACAAGTTTTTCTCAGTCTGATGGGTAGGATGATCCAGCTAATGATTCTATTATCACGGTTTGGATCTTTTTCTACTACATACAATATATTAATTAAGTATTTTAGAGTGTATAATTTAGACCGTTGATAAAAAAAACTTATATCATTATTTTCACAGTAAATTTTATACCTAAAATAATAGTTACCACAAGTTTGGATGACTATATGGATATGTATTGTAACATAGGTTTTAACTTTTGGTTTTTGGTTTTTGGTTTTTGGTTTTTGGTTTTTGATTTTTGATTTTTGATTTTTAGTGTAGTTTTAAGCTTTTTGAAAAATATGGATAGAAAACTATAATTTTGGCTTTTAACTTTACTTTTCAGAAAAAAGGTTATTTTATAGTTAATTTGTTCTAAAATTATAGGGTGCGATTAAGAAAAAAAAACTCTCTCAGTGATCATATTTCACAATTTAACCTTCCAATAAAAAGATCTAAAGTCCAGGCAACATAACATGATGTGGTTATTATCAAATTCTTTAAAAATATGACAAATGATATATCAAATTGAAACTCGTATAATAAGGAATCAAATCTACTCTTAAAATTTCGAAAAACTAATGTATGTGATCATAAAACCTTTTATAAATTTGTATAAGGGTTATGTTGTATTGACTTCTTTTTTTTCAACCTTACTTATTCATTCATTTTACTAGTGAGATCGACAAAGACCCGATCTATAGTCAAATTGCTCTCACTAGAGTTTGGTGGGATTTGAACCCCCACCTAGTGCCTAACTAGATCAGAGGCAAGCCAACTGGGCTACCTGCTTCTTGGCTTTAAAATTGATTATATTGATTTGCATTTATTTTACTTGAAGTGCTAAAATTGATCATATTAATTTCTTTTCTTAATCATTAAATTGATAAAACCGAATACTCAAATCCATCCCTAAAACATCATACTTTTTTTTTGTTAACAATTGGATCGACAAAGCCCGATCCATAGCCTATCCCACACCCTACAATTTTTTTAATTCTACTAATGTAGTGGGGAGGAATCGAACTCTGGTGCCCTGAGTCATTAGCTGGATCATCCTAACCACCAAAGTGAGAGTAACTCGGCATGCATTTGACCTCCACATGCATTAGATGTAGCCATTACCTAGTACATATAATTATCATACAAGAACTTGACAAAAATTATAGGAAAAAAAAACAAACTTCCAACTTACAAAAAATGTTAGATTAAACCACAAATTTTCGTACTTCCAAAATAAACATCGAATCTTTACGTTGACCGCCAAATAAATCCTCAATCTATCATTAATCATGTCATTTAACCCTAACGTTAAATCATTTAACGAAAATAAGTAACTCCATT
Source organism: Lepidium aucheri (assembly GCA_900406435.1). Lineage (NCBI taxonomy): Eukaryota > Viridiplantae > Streptophyta > Magnoliopsida > Brassicales > Brassicaceae > Lepidium > Lepidium aucheri. The sequence goes on along the minus strand of OVBA01003421.1, from coordinate 23,462 downwards.
GAATCCCGTTAATCAATATCTGTTAAGTAAAACAAAGCTTAATCTTTTCCATTTCAGAGCCCTAAAATCCCAATTTTTTCTTCTTTTGGGATCGATTTCGAGATCCTGGTCGATTTCCTTTCTAAATACAAAATTACAGACTTGCATCACAAAAAATAATGGCATAATATCCATCGTTGCCGGTAAAATTATCATCGGTAAAACCGATGGAAAATTAGAAGATTAGAAAAAGGAAAAGAAAAAGTAAAAAAGTAGAGAAAGGAAGAAGAAGAGATAAGATATAAGATATATGGTATTTGATTTGATACAGATTAATTGGCACGATGAGAAGATGGTTCTAACTCTAGATTTTCATTCGATTTCCGGTTTACTAGGTGATCCGATATGACATCAAGGTAATGTTATTTAGATATCAAATAGTTCTATATATCCTATGATCTGGGTTTCGAACAATTTGTTAATCTATTTTGATTTTAGCAAAACACATCGGATTTTGAATGTTAAAGAATGTGATTGCTTAGAAAATAAAAATTCTACATCTGCTTGAATGTTTGAAATTTTAAGTGTTAAAGTGTTTGATTTTCTCACGGGTTGATGAATTTAAAATCTGAAATTAGTTTAGTGTGATTTTTGAACTCACATTTATCGCTGACGAAATTGAAAATTTCCACCTATGGTTAGTAAACTCTGGAATAAGAAGAGAAATGAAGAAGATCCAGAAGAGAGATATGGAAGAAGACTAGAGAAGATATAATTGTAAGATTAAATCTAGTTGAATATAGATTTGATTTGGAATTGATATGTCCTTCAAATAGACAAACTGAATCTAGTTTGTAACTCATTTTGATTTTTCGATTTGGTTTTAAAAACAAAATATGGATTTCAGTTTTATGAAATCAAATGTTAAGATGAAAGAAATGATGAACAAGAGAGAGAAACGATATCATTAAACTTTAGATTTAACAGAATTACTTATTCCTGTTAAGTAATTTAATGTTAGGGTTAAAAGATATGGTCAATGATAAATTGAGGGTTTATTTGGTAGTCAACATAAAAGTTTCTATGTTTATTTTGGAGATACGTGAATTCGTGGTTTAATCTAACCTTTTTAGTAAGTTGGAGGTTTGTTTGATTTTCTTCCTCAAAATTATATATACTAAATTTAGATAAGGAAAATGAAAACTTATAAAATTTCATACAAAATTACCAAAAATTATAAAGTGTCTAGGTTGTGAGCTGTGTTGTTAGTTTAAGAAGTACATAGAAGAGTTTGTTTGCTCCACTTCGGCGTCGGTCTCGTGCGCACTGAGTAAGACGCGAAAGCAAGAACACAAATACGGACTCCCAACAAAATTCCAAATTCTCCTACCTTCTTCTCGCTAGAGATGGCGTCTTCCATATCCCTAAAGCCCACGAACCTTATCCTCCTCTCCCCTTTCCCCACAACAAGACTCCTCCATTTGCGCCGCTCCTCTTTCACCCACACACCCTCGTCGTCTTCGTCTCGTTATCGGACCCTCGTCGCTCATTTTGGGTTCAGACCAGGTTCGTTTCCCGACCCAGGCGATTCTCTCGATTTCATCAAGGACCATGCCGAGAGTCTTTTGTACACGATCGCTGATGCCGCCGTTTCGTCCTCTGAAACTTTTGAATCTGTCGCTGGCACTTCTACCACCACAGACCAGAAAAATGATTGGTTCTCTGGTATTGCCAATTACATGGAGACTATTCTCAAGGTATCCAAAATTGTCTCTTCTTTAGAAATAATGGGTTTTATGTGCTATATCAAAATGATTGTGATTGGATTTGAGTTAAACTTCAGGTTTTGAAAGATGGGTTATCGACTGTACATGTACCTTACTCATATGGTTTCGCTATCATTCTACTCACCGTGCTTGTTAAAGCTGCTACGTTCCCATTGACGAAGAAGCAGGTTTTATATTGTTTATTTTGCTGGTAAGTAAAGATACAATTTTTAGTTGATATTACTGAATTGTGGTTTATTCTCTACAGGTTGAATCTGCTATGGCTATGAAATCTTTGCAGCCTCAAATAAAGGCCATTCAGGAACGGTATGCTGGTAATCAGGTGAAATTTCATACCGCAAGCATGGATTTTCCTTCTATTTTTATTTTTTTATTTTGCCATACTAAGTCATAGTTGTTTCAACTTCTAGTTGATGGATATAATGGAAAAAGTAGGAACAAGTATGTTGCTATTGGTTCCTTTATTGTCAAGTGGTACTAATGTATATACCTAATATAGGCAGCTCTCTTGTTAAAACGAAGAGCTTCTTAATTTTTGTTTATCTTTGCAGGAGAAAATTCAGCTTGAAACTGCCAGATTGTATAAACTGGCTGGTATAAATCCCCTTGCAGGTACAGTTTGTTGCTTCATATTTTCATTTGATCTTCCATTTGAAACAACACTTTGGTCAAGATATGGGATTTCTTCCTGAATTATTCCAGCATGTGGTTAATCTATATTTTCATTTGATTGTTAGGCTGCCTCCCCACACTAGCCACGATTCCAGTCTGGATTGGGTTGTATAGAGCTCTCTCAAATGTAGCAGATGAGGTACGTGAAAAAAACTGCATGCTTTGTTTCTTTAAGTACCTCGAGATTGCTTTCTGACAAGTTTTCGGATGCTTGTTCCTAACTTTAAGGGGCTCTTAACGGAAGGCTTTTTCTGGATTCCTTCTCTTGCTGGTCCAACAACCGTTGCTGCAAGACAGAATGGCAGTGGAATCTCATGGTTGTTTCCTTTCATTGTAAGTACCAATCTTGAACCTAGATATTAAGTGGTTTTGTACCCTAGAAATGGACAGACTAGAGTCTAGACTCATAGTTCCTGTTAAGTCCTAGTCACTTTAATTATTCAACCATTTAAACTGATTGAATAGGACTAGGGATGAGAGGTACCAGACTTCATTGCTGATTTCTTCAAATTTTCATTATTTCTCAGGACGGACACCCACCTCTAGGATGGTCAGACACATTAGCGTATCTTGTCTTACCTCTTTTGCTCATCTTCTCTCAGTACCTCTCCATCCAAATTATGCAGTCTTCGCAGGTAAAGCATTTTCTGGCATATGTGATAATCTACTGTAGTAGTTACCTCTGAGCTTGAATAATAAGCTGCTCATGAATATATGTAAATTGTGTACGTCTCCAAAGCTCATTCAGTGATTTTACCGGCAATGAATCCTATATGCAACTCAGAAATTTATGGTGTTTAATTTATATATCACTGTCTTTTCTCAGAGCAACGATCCAGCCATGAAGAGCTCCCAAGCAGTGACGAAGTTTCTTCCGCTAATGATTGGCTATTTTGCACTATCAGTTCCTTCTGGTTTAAGTCTATATTGGTGAGAAGCAGCATCGTCAGTTTTTTTTTGTACTCTCGTTGAGATTCAGCTTTCCATTTGTTTTCTTCTTAGTTCAAAAGTGGGTTTGCAGGTTGACAAACAACCTTTTGAGCACCGCGCAACAAGTATGGCTTCAAAAATATGGTGGTGCCAAAAATCCGGTGGAGAAGTTAAGTAATTTGGTCATGAAGGAAGAGAAAACTCAGAAAGCTGAGAAGTCTATTTCAGAACCGCTAGTTCAGAAGTCTGCTTCAGAACTGAAAATCCCAAGAGAGAAGGCTGGTGAAAAAGCGACCTCAGAAGGGCCCAAGCCTGGTGAAAGGTGACGAAATCTTATGAAAATGTCATCAGTCATTATTAGAAGCTGTTTGCTGTACTAACACATCCAGGTGATGCACAGGTTTAGACTGCTCAAAGAGCAAGAAGCAAAGAGACGTCGAGAAAAAGAAGAGAGACAAAGAGCTGAAGCAGCTCTGTCAAATCAGAATACAAACAAAGTGCTGGAACAAGATAGACAATCTGATACAGCAGTTGTCGCTGAAGGAGATAATGAAAAAGACGAAATTTCTACAGTAGAAGAAACAACGGATGGCACAGTGGCTGTGAATGGGAAGCCATCCATTCAAAAGAACGAGACTGCGGATGGGAAATTTGACATTAGCCATGATACAAAACAACAGCATTCTCATGATTCATAGAAGTAAAGACCTCATGATTTTCAAGTCAGAAGGTGAATCCAAACGAACAAAGAGGAATTGATATTTGGATAAGACAAGAGGAGGAATCTTGGTACGCAGGCCTTTTAGCCGCTCAGCGAGTAGGTTCGAAGTTTGTAGATCCAAGAATGGAAATATTCCGGCGTTCAAGGTTTAGAGTTAGTGTAGAAAGACCATACTAAATGGGTTTTTGTAAGTTATACTACGTGATCTAAATGTTTATTACATTCTTTACTTATGTGTAAGCTCGACTATGTTTATCCTCGTTCACTGGTTTTATTCCAATACAGTTGTAGTTTACTCTCCATTCTGAGACTTCTGTGCATTCTAATCGAACTTAGTAAGAAAATGCGAGCAATGAGTGTTTCTATCTGTGGGCAAAGACACAAAAATATAGATCTGAGGATGTTCTTAAATCAATGCTTGCAAGATAAAGGTAAAAAAGTGAAGATAACGGAGGATGTTGAAGAGTATCAAAAGCTAAACAGAAAACAAACAAAATACACCCAAGAAGCTAAAGGAGAGTACAAAGGTAGCAAAAACATCAGTATTCAGAATTGGAGATGACATCGTCGATCTTTAGAATCATCTTAACGACTTGGGTTGCAAGCAAAATCTGCTGTTGTTTCCCGATCAATGTTTCGAACACATTTTGCTCCCTCATATCGTTTGTTCCCACGTCATTGCAATCTATCCCATAGAAGGGAATATTCTCCTGTTTATTAAAAGTCAATGTTTGTTCAGTCACCGAATAAGCAAGTCATTGTCAAAGCAGATAATACAGCTCAGCAATTACTTACCTTAATTTGCTGAGATTTAACGGCAGAGAGCGTCTCAATGGGCTGTAACCCACTGTTCTCTGCTAGAGCCATGGGGACAGAGTCCAAAGCTTCTGCAAATGCCCTTATCGCATACTGCATGATGGGAAGTATTTATACATACTGCTTTAAGACTTGTGAAGATAATTATTTCACGTCATACATGAAGAGAAGGAAAAAGATGGCTTTTTACCTGCTCAACGCCAGGGTATTTATCAGCAGCTGCATCAACTGCAAGCGAGCATGCGATTTCAGCCGCACCACCACCGTATACAATTGATTTGTTGCGAATGAGATTCCTAGCCACACACAGAGCATCGTGGATACTACGCTTTGTCTCTTCTATCATCATTTTGTTACCTGAACCATAAACCGTAACAAAATGTTCGATCAATCATCAGTTATATAAGTGTGTGTATATATATATATACACATTCAGCAGCTATTCAAAAGTCAACACAATGTTCCGAAAAATCGTAAAAAAAAATGATATGCGTACCTCCACGGATGAAAATAGTGACAGCTTTCGAGTTCGCACAGTGCTCAATATACAGCATTCTTTCTTTTGTTGTGCCAAAAGATTTTTCACGAACCACTCCAGCCTAAATATATCACGAAACGTGGGGATTTACAAGTCAGTTTAAATATTACACTCATTTACTGGCAACACCCATTGAGAGTATAAACAGTACCTTTCCTAACTTCTCTGGAGTCAACTCTTGGAATCTTGGAACAATTCTTCCCCCTATAGAGACAATTATCTGATCAGCTCTACACAAATGATGAAAAAAAACAAGAACTAGCAGTAGATGCTTGAAGTAATATACATACCTGTGGCTATAGCAATAAGTTCTAATTCAACACCTCCAACCCATCTGACAGCAGGCAAATTTCTGTGCATCAATAGATGGTTTGCCTCATCATCGAATCCCCATTGGCAAATAACCAGTGTAGCACCAACATCCTGTAGTTATATAGCAAATATTATACATCAGTCATAATATAAAATGCATTGCGGTAACTAATCCCCATTGTCACAAAATAAAGCTTCTCCAGTAGCTAAGTTCCACATCCAAATGGTAATGACAAACCTTGCACTTCTGAACCATCTCATCGAAGTATTGCTGCTCTTGCTTGCGCAATGTCTCAAACTTCTCAACTGTGTCAATGTCCACCTTATGCTTAGTTTTTGGCTTCGGTGGCTCAAATGGGCACGTCAAAATGGCAATGTGGGCATCTTCGATTTGCTTTGGCATTTGTGGATGACTCATGTCTTTATCAATCAGTATTCCATATATAAGTTCGGTATCCTCCAACTTTCCCCCGACTTTCCCCTCTACTTTTATCAGATCTAAGTTAACATCCCTCCTCTCCAAATCTGCAACAGCTAGAACTGCTTTAACAGCAATCTCAGCTAAGCTGCGCTTGCATCGATTCACACTGTATTGATGAGCAACAAAAAATTTAGGACAATACTCAACAAACAAACCATAAAAAATGCAACAATGATCAACACATAGCTTGACACTGAAAAGAGCTATTACATCTTTGAGGACAGAGTAGTCATGCATGTTTGGACCAGGGGCTCGAAATTATTGACGTCAAAATCAAATTTTTGAGCTATACGCTCCAAATGCTCAACAGCCACTCTAGAAGCCATCTCATATCCTTCAGCAATACGGATAGGATGAATTCCTCTATCTAATTGACGTTCAGCTTGCTCCAGAAGTGCACCAGCCATGACAACAACACCTGTTGTGCCATCACCAATTTCATAGTCCTGACTCCGCGACAATTCTACCATAAGTTTTGCAATCTGATTGTCAACATCCATTTGCTCCAAAATGGTTGCACCATCGTTTGCTGGAAAAAAAGCCGAAGTTAGAAACAATATCACATTGCTTGTTCGAAACGAAAGAGGAAAAAAAAACTTTGCTTCGCATGAAAAATGCACTTTCTGAAAAGTGGCAACTACTGTAAACAAATCCACGTCTTTGTTAGTGAAATGAGCTTCAATTTAGCAGACATCTTAACCCAAAAATAAGAAAGTTGTTTACCAAACAGCTATAGTTGCTGGACATTTGACTACTTACATCAAGCATGAGCTTAATTTGAATAGGAATCGTATCAGAAAAAAAAAGACCGAATTCTAAACTTAGTATAAACAATTAAATGCAAGGAACTGAGGAATTCACTAGCATTTAAACAGCAGAGGATTATAGTAGAATTGAACAGCTAAGCTAGCAGACCTAACTAGGTGGATCTATTCATCAAACTACAGCATCTCCATAGTAAACCCTGTTTTAAGTAGACAAGAATGATACTAAAATCCAAAAATCAGAAATGAAGATCAAAAAGGAGAACAAACTGATGGTAATGTCTCCGTCAGGTCCTTGGAGCATCTTGTCCATTCCTTTGGGTCCAAGAGAGGAGCGAAGGATCCGAGCGACGGCTTTACCGGCGGCAATATTGGCTTTCTGAGCATCGATTCCTCTAAGACGCGTCTTTTGATCCTGCTCCCTCAGTATAATGAACGGACGCCCGAACTCATCGAACGCCAACGCCATTTCGAGTCCTGACTAACTTCGGTCAGATCGAACTATAGATCTTGGATTTTTTTTTCTCCTCACTGTTCTAGAGAGAAAAAAAAAATTGAAATGGAGTAAAAACTGAGAAGAATATCTGGAAGATTTGAGAGCCGAAATGGTCCGAGTGTAAAACCCTAATCGATGGCAAAATTGTAATTTGATAATATTTCATGGGCCTATTAACTTGGGCTTACAGCTTAAAGCCTATCCGATTGTATATAAATATTGAGTTGTTGTTGTTGGCGAGAGTTTTACAATTTTGCAGCATCAGATATTTTATTTAATAAAACCCATTATTCGAACTATCTTTTAAGAAAGTACTTAACATTTCATAAAACCATCTTGTAAATTTAGCGTTTTGATCGTCTTTGCATGTCGATCTACAAGTCTCTCGGTCCATTATAAGACCTATTTTCACAGTTTGGTTATGTAAGAAGCTCATAATGTTGGCCTTACGTAGATGGATTGAATGAATCATTTCATATTCATATTTCATTGGCATGTCGTCACCAGTCAAAATATATATTTTAACAAATCCATTTTTAGGTATTCCAGTCTATCAAAATTGCATTTGTACGGTACTCCTACATTGTAGTTCTAACGTTTTCTATTTTCTTTTTGTCAAAATCACAAAAAAAACAACTATAAAAACACACCAAACTAAGCGATCATCCCAATCATCACAGTCTCTGAACATCAAACCCTAAAATAAATTAAAAGAGAGCTACGTAAAAGAAGGAAAAGAGAGAGAAGAATGGGACGCCAAAACGTCATCGTAGTAGTTGGCTTCGTCCTTATGGCTATCATTGGCCTAGCCGCAGCTGCTTCCTCTCCCTCTCCTTCAGCGTCTCCCTCTAAAGCTCCAGCTGCCTCCAAAACTGAGGTTGAAGCTCCAGTCAACGAGGACACAATCGGAACCACAGACAGCGATGCAGCTCCTACTCCTAGTGATGATGGTGACGTGGCCGTTGCCGGTCCTATAGGAAGTGACTCGTCCTACGGTAGCGAGGGACCCTCAGGTTCCGTGGCCGACAGTGGTGCGGCTGCATTTGGCGTCTCTGCCGTCGCCGTTGGTGTTGCATCCGTCGCTGGTTCTTTCTTGTTTTTCTAAGCTGGGCATTGTTTAAATGTTAATATGTATTGGATGATTGTGATGATCTTGTTGTTCTTTGTTTCTCCGTTGTTTTGAGAAACAATGTCTTGTAATAATACTGAAAAAAATCAAAAAAGAAAAAACGAAAAGTTTCCATTACAATGATAGATACAAGATTACGAATTGAATAGTGTTGGAAAATTGCCCTAAAATCAGATTTAAATTGTTGTGCAATAAGCAGTCTATCTATTAGACTCAGTCATTTAGTCTTTAGTCTTTGATATTTTTAATTTGATATGTCTTATTTTTAGGATTTTTGAAAAGCTAACTCTGTGAGTAGTTAGCTAAAGTATTTAGCATAAATAAGCTATGTACGTCTTCTATTTTGATTATCCAGATTCAATAAACGTTTGAGTTCACAAATAAAACACTTCAAGTTGGTATCAGAGTCCTCATCTTGAGGGACCAGTAAACGTTTTTTGAGTGTGATATAGAGAGATGAAAATTTAAACACATTTCTCAATGCACCACCCGCATTTTCCGGAGAGAACTATCATGCGTGGGCAATGAGAATGAAGGTTCATTTGGAAGCTTTTGATCTACGGGTGTTGGAGTAAGTTTAACATTAGTTACTTGCTGAGCAAGTTAGGTACTTAAGTTAGATAAACTTGAGATATTATCTAAAATATAGTTTTCCTAATTGAAATAGAAAATTCTCTAATCTATATAAAGGAGATGCCAAAGGGTGGTATAACTTAGTGAGTTTGTTGTTTGAGAGTTTAGGTTTTGAGTTATTTTTCTAAGCTAATAAAGAGAGTTATTCACTATAATCTTTGAGTTCACTAATATACTTCTTAAAAACAATAATTGGTATCAGATCTAAGGTTGATCGATTAAGAAATAGTCTTGTTAATCATGAGAAAGAGATTGAACAAGAGGTTTAATCAAAGAAAATCGAAACATGGGAGATGATCATGCCATAGTGCCTACCGAGAAAGCCAAAGGCGGAGGAAGCTCTTCCTATATAGTATGTATGATGTTAACTACAACTAACTACACTTTATGGGCCATGAGAATGAAAGTATGTCTCAAAGTACACAAAGTTTGGGAGGTAACTGAGACAGAAAACAACAATGGAGAGAAAAACAATGTCATGGTGATGGCTCTCTTGTTCCAATCTATACCTGAAACACTTATTCTTTAAGTTGGAGAATTAGACACAACCAAGAAAGTTTGGGAAGCTATAAAAACTCGAAACATGGGGGCTGAACGAGTACGTGAAGCTAGATTGCAAACATTAATGTCTGAATTTGATCGTTTAAAGATGAAGGAAACCGAGACAATTGATAACTTTGTCGGCAAGTTATCAGAAACCTCAAATCTTCCTCTCTTGTTGCAAGCATAAAGGAGTCAAAACTAGTGAAAAGGTTTTTCAAGTGTCTTCCTAGGAAGAAATACATCTATATAGTAGCATCCCTTGAACAAATATTGCATCTTAACAAAACAAGCTTTGAAGATATCATAGGTCGCTTAAAAGCCTATGAGGAACGAATTCTCGATGAAGAAGAGGAGATTCAAGAGGAACAAAACAAGTTGATGTATTTGGAGTCTTAAAATTAGTCGAGAAACAATAGTTAAAATGCTTATGAGGGTTCACGGGAAGAGGTAAAGGAGGACAATCAAATAGAGGACAAGGTCGAGGAAGAGGCAATGGAGATTTTGATTTATCTAAGGTAATTTGTTATCAATGTGACAAATATAATCAATTTGCATTTAAGTGATCGGATTGACTGCTTAAGATTCAAGAAACACAAGAGGACACCAATGAAGAGTATACTCAAGAGGGAGCTGATTTGCTCTTACATGAAATTGTGTTTCTAAACAAAGATAATTGCAAACCAAGTAAATTTGAAACAAATGAACAAGGAAGGAATACTTGGTATCTTGGCAGTGGAGCTAGCAATCACATGACAAGGGATAGAAGAATATTTCACCAAACTTGATGAATCCATCATCGCAAAGGTGAGATTTAGTGATGATTCTCGTATTGACATCAAATGGAAAGGATTGATATCTTTTGTTGATGGAAACAAGAAAGAGAAAGAGATGAAGGATGTGTACTTCATCCCGGACTTGGAGAGCAACATAATAATTCTTGGAAAAGCGACTGAGGAAGAGTGTGATGTAAGGTTGAAAGGAGATTATCTTACAATGCATGATATAGAGGACAACTAATTGTTATGGAAAAGCGATCGAGAAATCGCCTATACAAAGTTCGAATGGACATTAAGGATATCACACAACTACATCTATCAAAGTTAAGTGAATCGAGTATATGGCATTCAAGATTGGGACATATAAGTCTTTAGATGATGAATGGTATGATTAAATGGTTTGTGAAAGGCTTCCCAAAAATCAATATCCAGAAAGATGTATGTGGATCTTGCTTGCTAGGAAAAAAAAATAGAAAAGTTTTTCCACATGATACTTCTTTTCGAGCAAAGAAGAGTCTAGAGCTCATTCACGGAGACCTTTGCAGACCTATCACACCAACTACAGTAGCTGGTAATAGGCATATCGTTGTTCTTATAGATGATCGAACAAGATATATGTGGATGATTTTGTTGAAAGAGAAAAGAGATGCACTCGAGAAATTCAAGAAATTTAAAGGAGTTGTGGAGCAAGAAACAAATGAGAAGATACAAACCTTTAGAACCGATAGAGGAGGAGAATATGTGTCAAAAAGTTTCAGTTTGTTTTGTGAGATAAATGAGATAAAGAGACATCTAACTGCACCTCAACAAAATGGAGTTGTTTAAAGGAAGAATCGAACATTAATGGAGATGACTAGAAGTATCACAAAACACATGTGTGTACCTAACTACTTATGGGGAGAAGCGGTTAGACATTCAACATATCTAATTAATCGACTTTCTACAAGGATACTAAAGGGAAAAACACCATATGAGATGATGAGAGGGAAAACGCCAAACATAAGTCATATTCGAGTATCTGGGTGCATTGGCTATACTAAAAACAGTTCAACACACTTAAGTAAGTTAGATGATAGATCTCGCATGCTAGTACATCTTGGAACGGAACCGGGATCCAAGGCATTTCGACTACTAGATCCACCGACTTAAAAAATAGTTGTTCGTAGAGATGTGGTCTCTGATGAGACAAATGGGTGGAATCGGAATAGTAAAATACAACTCCGAGTCATGATCAAGGTTTCCACTTTAAAATTAGAACCGTTGAGGATCATGAAAGACAAAAAAAACAAGAGAGGTTTCAGTTAGTGTTGATTCACAAGGAGAGAAAGAACCTTCACACACTAGTAATGTTCAAGAACATACTAAAGAATTTGATAATTCACTTGATGATGAAGCTGAAATTTCAAATGACAATAACAAACCCACTCCGATGCTAAGAAGGTCTTAAAGACAAGTCACTAAACCCAAATATCTTGAAGACTATGTGTTGCTTGCGGAGAAAGAATGAGTAAGGTTATTGTTGTGTCTAAATGATGAACCAAAGAATTTTGGAGAAGCAACAAAATTAGAGGTATGGATACTTACTTGTAAAGATAAGATTAGTTCTATTGTTTAAAACGAGACTTGGGATCTTGAAGATCTACTAAGGGAATCAATACAATTGGACTTAAGTGGGTGTTTAAAGTTAAGAGAAAGTCGGATGGGAACATTAATAAACATAAATCTAGGCTTGTTGCTAAAGGGTATGTGCAAAAACACGGGATTGACTATGAGGAAGTATTTGTTCTGGTGGCTAGACTAGAAAAAATTTGACTTCTAATCAACCTAGCCCCATCCAATGGTTTGGAAATACATCACCTTGATGTCAAAACGGCTTTTCTCAATGGAGAGCTTAAAGAGATTGTTTATGTGACTCAACCAGAGGGTTTAGAGCTCAAGGGGCATAAGGTCTATAAGCTAAATATGGCCTTATACAAATTGAAATAAGCACATAGAGCTTGGAACATCAAGTTAAACCAAGTGCTTAAGGAATTGAATTTCGAGAAGTTCACCAAAGAACCATTGGTCTACAGAAAGGTAATGGCACATGATTATCTACTCATAGTTGTGTATGTCGATGATCTATTTATCACCAGAACTAGTAGAAGAATGATCGATGAATTTAAAAAAGAGATGTCAACTAAGTTTGAGATGAGTGATCTTGGAAAGTTGATATCTTACCTTGGGATTGAAGTAAAATAATTCGATGATGGTATAACTTTGAGTCAAAAAGATCAACATGTTATAAATCGGAAGAAGAGAAAGAAATCTATGCAACATGTTATAGAAAGAATGTTGGATATCTAAGATATTTTTTGCATACACAACCGGATTTGGCTATAGTGTAAGAGTTTTCAGTCGCTATATGCAAAGTCCAAGGGAATCTAATGGAGCTGCCATGAAACATTGTCTACGATACTTAAAGGGAACAACTACACTCGACTTAGTATTCAGGAGATCTTCAACAAAGGTACCAAGCCTTTTTTGATATAGTGATAGTAGTTATAATGTTGATCTCGATGATAGAAGGAGTACCACCAGTCACATCTTCTACCTCGGAGATAGCCCAATCTCGTGGTGTTCTCAAAAACAAGATATCGTGCTTTATCATCTTGTGAGGCCGAGTTTATGGCAGATACGGAAGCAGCTAGACAAGAAATTTGGCTTCAAGAACTACTTAGTGAGGTTACGAGTTTAACAAGTGAAAAAGTAGCAATATGCATTGACAACAATCCGCTATTGCACTTACTAAAAATCTGGTATATCATGGAAAGAGTAAGCACATTCATACAAGGTAACATTTCATAAGGGAATGTGTTGAGAATGGCCAAATAGAAGGTGAACATGTTCTTGGGAACAACAAAAGGTGGACATTCTAACTAAGGCCCTTGGAAGGATCAAGTACAAGGAAATGAGAGACTTCATTGTTGTTAAAGACATAGAAGAATTCGATGTTAAGCATAAAGGGGAGAATGTTGGAGTAAGCTTAATATTAGATACTTGTTGAGCAAGTTAGGTAGTTACATTAGATAAACTTGAGATATTTTAGGAGCTATCTAAAATATAGTTTCCTAATTGAAATAGGAAATTATCTAATCTATATAAAGGAGATGCCAAAATGTGGTATAACTTAGTGAGTTCATTGTTTGAGAGTTTAAGTTTTGAGTTATTTTCTTAAGCTAATAAAGAGAGTTATTCTTTATAATCTTTGAGTTCACTAAAATATTTCTAAAAACAATAATGGAAAGTTGTAGAAGAAGACTATGAGATCCAACCTCTTTCGAAAAATCCAACCATGACACAACTAAAGCATCATAAAGAGAATAAGACAAGAAAATCTAAAGCCAAAGCCACACCCTTCTCAATCGTTTCAGAAAATCTTTTCACAAGAATTATGAATCTCGAGTCAGCAAAAACTATTTGGGACTATCTCAATAAGGAGTACCAAGGAAATGAAAGAACCAAAAGCATGCAAATTCTCAATGTAATTCGAGAATTTGAGATGCTACACATGAAAGAAAGAGATACAATTTGAGAATACTCAAACAAGCTTCTGAGTATCGTGAACAAAGTGAGGCTTCTCAGGAAGGATTTTCGAGATGAATCAATTCTAGAGAAGATTCTCATCTCTATACTAGAGCAATATAAAGTAAAAATCTCTCCACTAGAGGAAACAAAGGATTTATCAAACATGACCCTTGCTGAAGTGGTGAATGTGATAAATGCCCAAGAGCAATGACGATCTATGCGAGAAGAAGGAACCATGGGAGGGCAAGCAAAGTATTAAAGCTCCAGAATCTACAAAAACATAGCTACAACTCGGGAAAACAAGTTTACAAAACAAGCAGTGATGACGTCTGTCAGCACTGCGAAAAATTAGGACATCTAAAATAAATATGCTGGTGGAGATCGGACATCAAATGCAGAAAATGTATGAAACTGGAACACATTGAAAAGGTCTGTAAGGAACCACGAAGAGAAGAAGCAAGTGTTGCAACTGAAAAAAATCAAGAGGAGTTGTTTGTTGGTACATGTTTGGGTGTAAATGTTGTGACAAATGGAGCTTGCCTAATTGATAGTGGTTGTACGAATCACATGACAAACAACATGGAGATGTTCAAGGTACTTGATAGAACATCAAAATCTAAACTATAATTGGAAATGACGTTTTTCTCAAGACTAAAGGACAAGGAACTATAGTCATTCAAAATATCAATGGTGTAAAGTACATCGAAGAAGTCCTCGATGTTCCAAAAATCGATCAGAATCCCCTAAATGTTGGGCAGCTACTAGAAAAAGATTATAATATAATCTTCAAAGATAATACATGCTTGATAAAAGATGCAGAAGGCCGTGATTTGTTCAAAGTCAAGATGAGAGCAAGAAATTTTAATTTGGATCTTATGGAAGAAAAACAATGAGACTAGAATGAAAAAAAAATAGAAGAAAAGGACTAGAGTCGTTGTTGATCAAAGAAGACGACATCAACAACGTTCCAGAAGCTGAGAAAGACGAAAGATGGATAAAGCTATGACAAAAGAGCTATGGATGATTGAAAGAGCTATGGTTTGAACCATAGATATTTATACGTTATTGCAGATGCATAAGGATCAATTGTATATCTTAGTAAATTACGATGTTATTATGGACTTACTTACTTACGGTTTGCGATTCACGATATCTCAAGTTTAATATATAAGTACTTTATTACTTAACGAATAGCCATTATAATAAATAGTATAAATTATAGGTTTTTCAAGTCTGTTCTCTGCGTTTCAAAACCACAATTACACACAATTTGCTATATATTATGTCTTCTTTTAAGTTATAATATGAGCATTGACTGTCAACAAGTGGGATATCCAATCAAAATTCGTACGTTTCAAAAAATAAACCTATAAATAATGTAATTTGAATCTTGATAAACTACATAAACTGTTCAAGTATAACTATGTTAATAATGATTTCCACAATCGTCTAAAATTATATTTAGGTCATGTGAAAATGCTCTGTCAAAATATATATAATAATTGATTATTTATAAAGTGAGTGCGGAAATAATTAACTATTAAATATATTTGTAATTCTTAGCATATACATATTAGGCCGTATTGATTAAAAATAAATTTAACCACCAATTAGGTAAAAAGATAATAGTTTTTTTTTTAATCAAGGAGAAGCCTAGAGGTCGAATCACGTTGCCTATATTATGTACGAATTTGGTTAATAGGCTGATCAGCTGTGACCCAATATTGACAAAAAAAAATCAAGAAGAAATCTAGCACTACAAGAAAACATGACATTTGCGATGGACAATGGCCTAGCAAAGCCATTGCAAAAGATCAATTGAGACGCCATGCGAGACGAGCCAATTCCTTGTAATTCGTTAGTCTCAAACCGTTATTCGTCTCAACGGCGTTGCAAGGTTTGCGATGACAGAAAACATCGCAAAAGCGTGATGTTCCTCATATTTGTCGGTTTTGAGCTCATTATTACAGTTATATTTGGGGAATTTCTCTGTGTTTTATTGAGATTTTAGGTCAAAAACGTTCAGAGTTGGAATCATGCTTGAAGGTGAACTTTGGAGAAGTTTGAAGCATTTTCTGGTATTCTCCACGAGAGGAAAGATCGATCGGTCAACACAAGGATCGATCGATCAGTGCTTTAACGAGGAATATACGCATGATCTGAAGAACGACTTGGCTTCTGAGAGATCGACTCAATATCCAAAGATCGATCGATCAACGCAAGGATCGATCGATGCCCTTTGAAGAAACCTAATTTTACGATTTTTCAGCTCTTGTTTTGAAACCTATAAATATTCTTTTCCTATTTTATTTTTGTATGTCGTCTTTGAGCTTTTGAAGAATGATTTTTTACAAAAGTTTTAGAGTTTGTAAGCTAGGAAGAAGATCTCTTCATACTTGAGAAGAATTTCTGAACCCTATTATTATTTGTTAATGCAATTTTAGTTTCAGTTCGTCATGATTTGCTTGGTTCATTGTTCTATGTCTGAGTAGATCTTAGATCGGATTTAGGGATTTTAGTGTTTTAGAATTCAACTTTTAGGGAACAAATAGGATTGATGAATAGAAGATTCTCCTTCTAATACTTGAGTTTAATGCATAGATTAGCTTGATCAACTAGTCAATGATTTTAGGTTGTTAACTTTTCAGAAGTTTGTTAAGAACTAGAACTAGATTAGAAGAGCAATTCCTTCAATACGAACGAGAGTTGATGCTAGGTTGGATTGTGGGTAATAAAACCAAAACGATAAAGCCTACTTGTAATCTGAAACCAATAAGAGTTAGGATCTTTAGATTATTAGTAGAGGGGTAGATTCAACGAGAGTTGATTTATCTTTATTTATGTTCAAGCCAAGAATAAGATCAGATTATTCCTGAATAGTTTCCCTGACAAGAGTTCTAACTCTTGAATGAATACCCGATATCCGATTGCTTTAGTTATTTGATTACATTCACGTTTAAGTTGTTAGTATTTATCTCTCTTATTTTGATTGATATAGCTTGTGATTTGATAGAAATCAAAAGTGTGATTGGGTTCTCTGAGGAATTCGACCCCTAAGTACTATTACAGTTGATGTGCACTTGCAGTAAGATATAGGGTTAAAACTCGTTGTATCAAGTTTTTGGCGCTGTTGCCGGGGAACCATTAGTTGCCTTTTGATTTTCTGTTTACAGTTTCAAGTCTATATTGTTACTTATGTTTTTCTTTTTGTTTCTTTTCAGGTGTATGACCAGAAGTCAAGGTTCTGAAAATCTACTCAACTTGGATAATCAAGAACTTGCGAGAGTTGAAAGGGAAAATAAAAAAGCTAGGAATATGAATCCTCCAGAGAATCAAGCACAGAATCCGTAGGAGATGGCCACAGTGGTACATCAATTGCATAGAGAGTTGGCTGATATTAGGAGAGCACGAGAGCCTGCTCAACGTAGAGCGATAGGTAACATGGACACTCCACACACCCACTATCAGAATTGCTCAGCTATTCGATCTCCTGCGATCGAGAAGAATGATTACGAGATCAAACCTGAGCTTATTGGGTTGGTTAAGTAGTATGTCTTCAATGGACTTCCAGGCGAGAATCCTTTCGATCACATAGAGAATTTCAAAGATATATGTGGCACCAAAAAGCTCTAATGGTGTACCTGTTGATTATGTGAAGTGTAAGCTTTTCCATCATTCACTCTCAGATAGAGCTTCTAGGTGGTTGTGTTCATTACCTCCAAGATCACTCACCACATGGGCTCAGGTTCGAGCAGCGTTTCTTGATCAGTTCTACACTAAGTCCAAGACTGCGGCTCTCAGGAGCAAGATTTCGTTGTTTCAGCAATGATCTGGGGAATCTCTGAATGAAGCATGGGAACGTTTCAAAGAGTATCAGCAAGATCGTCCACACCAGGGGTACTCAGATGAGCAACTTCTCAACACTTTCTATAGTGGAATTGAATGGGAATACAAGAATTCACTAAATGCTGCCAGCAATGGAGACTTTATGACTAACACTAGGGATGAAGCCTTCACTCTGATTGATAACTTGGCTGCAAGTTCTGGTAGTCATTGTCAAGAATATGATCAAACTAGGAAGGTGAACAGTGTCGAGATTCAGAGGATCGATGACATTGCTGAGAAGTTGGATATCATGAACCGAGCAAATCAGGGTAATCAGAGGAGTGTGAATCAAGTTGAGGACTGCAGAGAAGTGGCTCAGGTTCAGGATGATACGGTTGGTTCTGAAGACCAAAGGGAGGTCGATTATGTTAACTGAAAACAGGGAACAAAACCTGAACTACCTTTCCTACAGGAGCACTAACGTCGAGAATCCTCAGGATGTTACTTTTCCAGCACATACATTGCCTCAAGGATCACCTTTTGAGGGAAAGCCATTCATGCAGAATTCAAGTCTGAGATAGGGTAATTAGAAGCCGTTTGTTCCGAATGCAGGAAGAAGCAACTGGCAAAAGCCATATAAGCCTTATGTGCCACCACCGATGCAAAAACAACCTTCAGCAGCAACTTCAGGAACATCAAACGAAGAGATTAAGACTTTGATTCAAAAACTTGCTGTTGAACAACAAAAGACTACAAGAGAGCTTAATGCTAAGATGGACAACATCTACAATGATCTGAATGGGAAGTTTGAGTCAGTTTCTATGCATATCAAGAAGCTAGACACTCAAGTTGCTCAGACTGCAGAAGCTATTAAGCGTCCACAAGGAGCTTTACCTGGAAAAGTTGAGAAGAATCCCAAGAAATCTTGCAATGTGGTCAATTCTGAAGTAGGGCGTTTAGTTGAGAGTAAGTACAAGCCTCATATTCCATATCCTAAAGAGCTTGTGAAGATAGAAGATCAAATAGAGTTCACTATACCTTGTCTAGTTTTCAGTGATGCTTTGTGTGATTCTGGAGCTAGTATCAATGTGATCTCTTTGGAGATTATGAAGAAACTCGGTATTGAACTAATGCAAGAGCATAACTCATCGGTTTTTTTGGAGATGCCTCTTCTAAGGCACATAAAGGAAGACTTGTTGACTTCACTCTTCTGGTTGGGAATTGCAAAATCCCAACAGACTTTACTCTTGTTGAGATGGCGAGAGAAGGAGCTGTTCCGATCTTATTGGGAAGGTCATTCCTCAACACAGCTGGTGCCAAGCTAGATTTCCTAAGTCAGAGAGTTGTGTTGCAGAATGTGGACAATGATGTTTCATATCCTATTCGAGCTTCATCAAGTAATTTCTGTGGGATGATTAGAGATGATGGAGGAAAGAAAGTGATCACTAAATCGTCACCTCAAGTTGTAGAATATGATGAAGAAGACGGTGATTGTGAAGAGGAGTATGAGTTGCTTTGTGAACAGGAGAAGGACTCAGCTGAACATCAAGACACTTGTATCCTTTTTCGTCTTGACAAATTCTGCAACTTTGATGTTAAAGGTTTGGTTATCAAAGTTTTTGCAGGAAGTTTTGGCTTTAATACTATTGGAATCTACACAGTCAAGGAGATATGCCGGGATGGATTTGTTGCATTGCTGGATGCCTCAGGAAGGACAATCCACAAGGAAGATGAACAGCTGAAGAAGTTCATCACTGAGGAAATTAGTGTCCGAGGAGTGAGTAAACCTCACCCAAGCAGTTCCGCCATCTGAATGGCATCCGAGTCAAGCTAATGACAGTAAAAGAGCGCTGAGTGGGAGGCAACCCACTATTAGGTAATTTGTTTTTTTGTCTTTCTTTTATTTTTTATTCGTTTTTGTTTTTGTGTTTTTGTTCAAAGAAAGAACCTGTCGGAGAGCAACGATCGATTGATCCACACAACGATCGACCGTTCAATGAGCATAATAAGTTTGTGCACGATCCGCTGCCCGACCAAACAAGCATAACCCAATCAATCGAAGGAGATAGGATTACCGCATGATCTAGAGCACGATATGCTACTCAAAGATTGATCGTGTAATATAACAGTGGAGGACCGCACGATCCATTGCCCGACTCAAGACATCTGGATCGATCGTCTGATAAGGTGAGAAGAATCACATGATCTGCAGCCCAACCTGGGAAGTAGAGCACGATTGGGCAATGAAGAGAGAAGAAGCACACGAACTATCGCCCGGCTTATAAAGTTGGGATCGATTGAGCAAAAGAGGAACTAATTTGCGCACGATCCATCGCACGATTTAAAAGGTAAGAATCGATTGTTCTTTGCTCTCGAGAGCACAGATCGATCGATAAACATATGGATCAATCGATCCTTGACCCAGGTTAGTCTTCTTAAACGCACGGAATGATTCTGAAATCGAGCAAACATTTAAATCTTCTATTCTAAAAAATTTTAATCCATGATTTCTCTCTTGTTTTTCATCCGTTTTTAACGATTCAAAAGCCTAACCCACTTAGAATTTCACCATCTATCTGATTTTGTGGTTTATTACTTCGATTAGCAAAAATATGCTCTCTAAATTCGAATTTTCTGACTGATTTTGGGATGTTGAACTGGTAAAGAGGAACTTGCTTTCTGGTTGATTTTCATTGATTAACTGATGCATATGCCTTATTCTTACATGAATTCGACTCCTTTTTGCTGTTTGGATGATTGAATTTCGATTAGAGATTGCTTGTTAGGTTGAAGGAAAATTTTTAGAGGATTTTCGAAATTTTTAGGCTTGATCTTGATGATTGTAGTTTAATTGATGCATTGTTGGATGTTGATTTTGTTTAATAGAATAGCAATAGAACCACTGTTCTTTCATTGTAGATGGTTCGAACTTCGACTACTAATCCTAAGAAGCCTACAAAGAAGGTCAGAGCATCTTCGAATCTTCAGCGTGGTCAGTCATCGCAACAACATAATGATGCACCTAGATGTGGACAACTTGGTGAGCGTTCGCCTTGTCTGAGACCAGAACAGACATACTTTATCGATATTGTGGCCAACAGGGACACTCCTTCTTATGTCAAGACTACAACAGCATATAAGAATAGAAAGGAAGGAGATGGTTGGAAGAGCTTTCATGAGAGCTTTTATGATTAAATCCTCACTAACACCTTGATCCCAACGAAGTTCCTTTGCCGTGAGACATTGCATTGTATGGGGATTCTTGAGGATGTTACTAAGTTGCTCAATAATCTTTGTTTGACCAAGTTCTGTTTTGATTCTTATCCGCTTTATCCGGAGGTTGTTAGGAAGTTCTTAGCGACATGTGTTCTACATATGAGTGCTGATCCTTATAGTCCGGTTTATATTCAGTACCTCACGTACATGTACAGGGAGTTCTTTATACGATCACCATTCAGGAGTTGTGCCGGGTTTATGGTTTTGATGAGTATGCAGTTGGATAGAAACCACCGAAGAATTCTCCTCTGAAGAATGCATTGTGGTACTTGTTGTCTAGTGATGGGTATCAGGGTAAGTCTTCAAAGCTTACTCACATCAGGAATCCTGCGATTTGGATAGTTGCTAAGCATATTGGGTCGACCATTCTCGCTAAGGAAGAGTCAGGCAGTGTCACCAAGTCTTAGTTGGAGTACTTGCACGAGGCCATCTATCCTTTGGTACCAGATCTTTACCAAGATCCTACTTATGCTACGGGTCCTCCTTTGAACATCAATTGGGAGTATCTATTTGCTAGTGAGCTGATTAAGCGCAGATTCAGAGGTGCCCCGAGGAATGGACTAGTTGAGCCGATTGGTAGTCTCTTGACACCGATTTTCAGATTTCATGGATTAGATCTCAGTCAGACAGAGGTTGTGGAGAGGATTGATTTGATCGATACAACTGCCTTGGCAAGATTTGGATACTTTTTGGAGAAGAAGCAGTGAACTTTCTTCGATGACACACCATAGATGATGTATGTTATCCTTCCAGCTTCTCACATCACTTCGGTTACCTTCAGAGAGAATGTGGAGTTCCTGCCAGATTTGACACATCCTGAGATTTTCGGTAAGTTGAAGGAGAAGGAAGCTGCACCTCGTGCCCGATCTAGGAGAACTCGAGCTTCCACTTCTGCTCCATCCACACCTCTAGCTGCTCAACCTTCAGGGTTTTTGTTTCTCGAGTTTCCTGAGGAGGAACTCGGACTGCCACATTACTTACGGGACTTCACGGATCAGCAGTTTAGAGAGTGGTAGGTCGAGAATGATAGGAGGAAGAGATCGATTCAGTAGACTATTTGGGATGCTTTGAGGAAGATCCCAGCTTCTTTGTGTATGAGTGCACCTGCAGCTGATCAAGATGAGCATGTCCCTATGCCTACTGCGCCTACTAGTTGACAGGATGGTTCTGGACATTGGTCTGATGATGATGATGATGAGGACAATCAGCCATTGGAGCATCGTCTTCCTCGACGTCGCAAAACACCTGGCGATCGCGACAGCCAGAGTCCTGAGTAGCTTCTTGGCTACTTCCTACCTTTGTTTCAGTTTCTTTTCATTTATTTTAGACTATTTATTGCTTTCTTTTGTTTCTTATACGTTTTTGTGTCTTCTTTTTGGTTTATTTTTACACCAAGACGGTGTAAACTAAGTCTGGGGGAGAAGACTTATTGACTAACGCATTTTTCTGTTTTTGTTTCTTTTACATTCTCGATTATTCAGACTATTTCTTTCATTTATTTTTGTGTTTTGAGCTTTTGAGACTGACATCAGACTACTTGATTTTCGATTTTCTCACCATTATCCTGGACTCAGTATCGCTTGATTTGCATTTGTCACGAATCGATCAGACTATTGGAAAATCTAGAGACAAAGCAACACTCTATTTTAGAGCACATTCATCTCAACTTTCAGGGGATTTCATGCTGATTTCACACCTAACCTGACTTAATCCTCTCGTCAAGGGAATTGGTAATATATCAGGTATGTTCCTTCTCTTTACTCAATGAAAGAGGTTCCTTGTAAGTCTGGTTCTGTTTCTCTTTTCAACATTTTCAGGCATTTTAAGCCAAATTCTGATGGTACTCGATCTAAGTTTTTGCATGAAGTTAGCCTAGGGTAAAAGTTTCCCAATAACGCTGCGAGTTTTTAAAGTGAATAGGATGTTTCTGAGGATATATCCAATGATGTAATCCTTTTCACTTTACTAATTAGCTTNCTGAGGGAAACTCCAATGAAGCAACTCATGTATACTCTTTAGTTACCAAAGAATCAGCCAAGTAATTAAAAAAGGATACCCTAAGCAAACCTGGTAATAATTGGTTTTATGAAAAGAAAGAGATGGAATCAGATTAAAGGTAGTCTAGAGAGTAGAAGTAGGAACTTTTCGTCTTTTGATCGATATTCTCTCGAATGAGACTGCACTTAGATTTATTAGGAAGTTAGTATGGAGAATCTG
>OVBA01003420.1:0-28089 GCA_900406435.1 Lepidium aucheri | reverse complement strand
TATATATATAAAAGATTAGAATACCCCAATTTTCAATGTGATATCAATTATATTCTAACAACTTTTACATAAATTTTATATTCTAAAAAATATTATAATATAAAATAATTAATTTTAAATGAATAGGATAAAATAAAAATTGCAAAAATTAGACAATGAATCAACAAATAACAATGTCATCCTGGTACCTTCTCTTTTTTTATTCAACACTAATTAAATCACTTTATCTTAACACTCAAATTCAACAACCTCATTATATCTATTCAACTGTTAATCATTTATTCAAAACTTCCATTGTACATGGTCTAAGAGAGATAATAATATACTTACTATATTATACGTGTTGAGATAAAATAAGTAATGTGCAAACGTTAAGGATTTTGAGATGACAAAGATCCACTGAACATTATAAATAGTTGGTCCCGCTTTTCAAACTAGCTAAAAATTATAAGCCACGTCACCCTCGCCGGAGCTTACCAAACCATGACACGTGTCATCGTCGGAGTTTTCCTTCTCGCCGTCATCTTCTCTTTAATCATCGCCGTTACTAGTGACGTCATCAAACTTCCTTCTCATGCTTCAAAATTCTTCCGACCAACTAAGAACGATGGCGATTCTTCAAATGGTACTAGGTGGGCTGTTCTAGTCGCCGGATCCAACGGATACTGGAATTACAGACATCAGGTACTCCAATGTCATTCTTTGTCTCCTGATCATATCGAAATCTCGAAAAGTTTCGATATTGCTTTAGTCAATGCAAAGATTTGACCTTTTGATTTTATCAATTTGACCGTTTTGTTCAGCATTGAATGTTTTGAAATTTTGTTTAGGCGGATGTTTGTCATGCTTATCAGCTTCTGAAGAAAGGTGGTTTAAAAGAGGAGAATATTATAGTGTTTATGTATGATGATATCGCAAATAATACAGAGAATCCAAGGCCTGGAGTTATAATTAACAGTCCTCATGGAGGAGATGTCTACAATGGAGTTCCCAAGGTTCGTTTTTTTGGCTTTGTTTCGACTTTTAGCTGCGGTTATGGACTGTTTCATTGGCGTTTTGATTTTGAGTTGTTGGGATTTGTTTGTTGCAGGATTACACTGGACATGATGTTAATGTTGATAACTTGTTTGCTGTAATTCTTGGGAATAAAACAGCTCTTAAAGGAGGAAGTGGGAAGGTTGTTGATAGTGGACCAAACGATCATATCTTCATATACTATAGTGATCATGGCGGTCCAGGAGTGCTTGGTGAGTTCAACCTTGTTATGTTGAAGTTAGTTTCTGTTTTTTTGACAAACTTTGATGATTGAGTCTCTGTGCTGTTTTATTTTCAGGAATGCCAACTTCTCCCTACCTATATGCGAACGATCTTAATGATGTCTTGAAGAAAAAACATGCTTCTGGGACTTATAAGAGCTTGGTACATTGCCAAGATTCTTCTGAAATTGCTTTCTTTTTCAGCTGCATGTCATTTGGCTTGAATTTTATTTCTTTCAATCTTGTGAATGCAGGTGTTTTATTTAGAGGCTTGTGAGTCTGGAAGTATTTTTGAAGGCCTTTTACCAGAGGGTTTAAACATTTACGCTACAACTGCATCAAATGCAGAAGAAAGCAGTTGGGGTACTTATTGTCCTGGAGAGGTTCCTAGTCCTCCTACCGAGTATGAGACTTGTTTGGGTGATTTATACAGTGTTGCTTGGATGGAAGACAGGTATGCTAAAGATATAATGATATGAAAATATGAGTACGAGTATTTTGGATGAGTATTCCTGTTAGGATCCTTATTCCTTTGCTATTCTTTGCTTCGATAGAAACAGTGATAAACACAATCTACAGACAGAGACTCTGCACCAGCAATATGAACTAGTAAGCTATTTAAGTTTTGAAACTCTGTAATTTTCTCGGGTGAGAACTGTTTGTACATTGAGAATGTGGTGAGCATGTATCAATTGTTGCTTCAGGTGAAGAAGACGACTGCTGGTTCTGGTTCGTCTCATGGTTCTCATGTCCTGGAATTTGGTGATATAGGACTTAGCAAAGAGAAGCTCGTTCTTTATATTGGCACAAACCCAGCCAACGAAAACTTCACGTTTGTCGTTCAGAATTCACTAAGGCCACTACCTTCAAGAGTTACAAACCAGCGTGACGCTGATCTTGTCTATTTCTGGGAAAAGGTTTATCTTACTATCTCTGATCCCCGGTGAAATCTCAGAACTCAATACCTATTGAATTGCAGGAGATTATTTAACTTATCAAATTATTTATTTAAACAGTATCGAAATGCACCAGAAGGTTCTGCAAGAAAACTCGAAGCTCAGAAGGAAGTCCTCGAAGCAATGTCTCACAGACTTCATGTCGACAATAACATTCTATTTATTGGGAGATTTTTGTTTGGTTTGGAAGGTCCTGCAGTTCTAAATAAAGTCCGGCCTTCTGGAGAACCACTTGTCGACGACTGGGATTGCCTTAAAACACTGGTACCATTTTCCCTCCCCCTTCAACTTGGCTGTTTTAGTTGTTTCACCAAGGTGTTGATAAATTCTATATAGTTAGTATTAAGCATTCTCTTTAGATTTTCAAGGATTACTTCATTTACAATAGAAAAAGAAAGTTCACATCATAATTTTCGTGCAGAAATTTATACACTTTATGATTTGATAGACAAAAAATCTCCCTTTCAGTCCTCAGTAAACTGTTAAAAGCCTCTCATGATGATCATCACATTCTTCTTATCTTTCATGTGGTTTTTAGGTGAGAGCGTTCGAGAGGCACTGTGGATCCTTGTCTCAGTACGGAATGAAACATATGAGGTCGATTGCAAACATATGCAACGTAGGAATTCAAATGGAGCAGATGGAGAAAGCAGTGATGCAGGCTTGTCGCAACATCCCTGCTGGTCCTTGGAGCTCTCTTCACCGCGGTTCCAGTGCTTGATCCTTATCTCCCTCCCCCAATATTTGTTTACATCCATTTACAATGATAATAACATCTCCCTGTATATCTCAATACCAATATCCTTACCAATTATAATCCTTTCTATTCAAAAGTTGATGTAAATGTTGTGCACTTATGTTCCTGGTATCAGTGGTATCAGTGGTATCAGTGTTAGAGATAAAGGAAACAGTGGTTATAAGTATCTACCCTTACACTCTGAAGTTATGCGCAGCAAAAGCGACGGCAAACATGTGTTCAAAACTTCCAAGGCCTTACGGACGTTTTAACATATAAATGAGACTTCATAATATGTTCATATGGTGATACAACATTAAGAATAGCATCTATCATGATAATCTACTTTGCAAATACATATTTATATAGTCACAACACAGTTGCAAACTCAATCAACGAATACAGATGTCTTAAGTGTTACAGTAGGATTCGTGGCGTTTACGTTCTTCTTGAATTGACCTGAAAATTCGGGCAGCATTCTCACTCGCGAGCTTGGCATTGTGAGGTACAACCTTTATGACTCTCGTCACTGCTCCTCCATCTCTAGTTGTCTGAGTAACAGTTGTTCTTGTTGTTGTTGTGGTAGTCGTCATCATATCCTTAGGTGTGTTATTGATGTTGCTGTCTTCATCCATGGCTGAGAATGGCCTAAATGACTTGCTAGAGGGGATTCCCTCAGGCCCACTTGGACTGCTTCCTGTACTTCCTTGCTTGCTCTTTCTGGCTCGAGGATAAGGCTTCGTTATGTGTTGCTTAACAGCGGGTTCATTAACAGTGCTCTGTTGTTGGACGTTCTGAAAATTTCCAGAACGCCCATACTGATTCATTTGCTCGTTTGGTTGTTGTTGCTGGTGGCCAGAATAATAGGGGTTCATCATGGTGGGCATCATTCCATATGGAGGGAAGTAGCCATTACCAGGAGGTGGGAATCCCATGCCCGGGTGAAACGGAGGCATTGCAATCGGTGTAGGCATATAATGACCATAGTACCCTCCACAAACCGAGGCCGGCTGTCCCATACCTGGGTGAGGCTTATATATCAGCCCTTCGGAAGGAGACATTACAGGGATTAACCATTGCTGATTTCCTGAGGGTGGAGGCTGAGGAGGAAAGCAATATCCATTTGCAGGTGAAGCCTGTGGGTTGCTCACAAAAGGCATATAATTGAAGGGTTGGTGTTGACCTTGGTTTGGCAACTTCCCAACTACATTCTCAGCTGAGCTTTCCATTTTATGTTGGTCAGTCTTCTCCAAGTCACTCCTCTGTGTGACCACAATCTGTGGTAGAGGAGGCTTTACCATAAATTCTGATGGAATAAGCTTCTTCACTGGATAGCTTTTAACTTCCCTAATATAATTGATCTCGTCGAGCAAGACATCTGGTGATGCAGCAATAAGTTTTTGAACCTAATTATTACAAAAACAAAGCACAGTTGAAGACGTTTGTTTAAGTCTCTAACAAAAAGAAACAAAAACATTCATGGAAACAATAGAAACGGTTTTTTGGGTGACTTTACCTTAACCAGTCTGTGCAACTCGAATAGTTGAACAGCAAATACTCTTTGTTGACTGTAAGGATAAACGGAGTTACATCAAGACGATGACCCATAAAAAAGGTTCGGCAAAGAAAGATATAGTTTCTGTTGAACAGCTAATGGAACAACAGAACCAAAATGAGATGAAGAAAAGGAAGCAAGAATACATAATAGCACAAAGCAGCAATGATCGAAGAGCAAATCTTTCTGCCCAAGGACATATGCTGAAGAATTTATAAAGGAGATACTTAAAAGACATCAGTTAAAAAACGAAATTGAAGACGTCTTATGCAATGTATGATTTAACTGTTATTGAGCTTACCCTCCACAAAATGCCACAAAGGCAAACAAAAAAGCTTGTAATTAGTCATAAATCGTGTTACCTTACCATATTGATAAGAATATCTAGAACCTTAGGACCTGAGTCATGGGGTCTAAAATCCATAGAAACTCCGTAGTTCACAACAACTCTAAGGATCTTCTTAAGCAGTAGCAAGAAGCAACTATAATTCTGCATTTTCATAAGACTCATAACTAGTTTTAGGTATGGCTAACTAGTATATTCAGATTCCAGGGTCCTCAATAATACATCCCCTACCTGATTCAACCACTTGAATGACAAGTAGGGAAATGGCAAAAACGACAGTGCAGAACAAAAGCA
The DNA here is from genome assembly GCA_900406435.1 of Lepidium aucheri. Classification (NCBI taxonomy): domain Eukaryota; kingdom Viridiplantae; phylum Streptophyta; class Magnoliopsida; order Brassicales; family Brassicaceae; genus Lepidium; species Lepidium aucheri. Next base: position 22,946 of record OVBA01003420.1, on the reverse strand, counting down.
ATACCAAACCGAGACAGGAACATGTTCCAACAACCAGATGCAAAGAAGACATAGTATAAAGCCATGAACTGTCTCGGCGGCCACCTTGCACATGTACGTCAACAGAGAATGTCCCTCCCTGCTATAAGATGATCCAATGTATCAAATATGTTAATATGCTACAGAGACTCTTTGGCTAATAAATGATAGGGGGGTATATTAGGAGGAGTCAGGGGCATCTCCACTCTAGAACTATCACATCTCAAGCCAAAAAACCCGAAATCTCTTCTCCCAAAATGAGACAAATAAAAATGAGTTATAATCCTGTATGTATTTCAGCAATCATTTGCATCATCAAGCATGAAAAAACACTGAGGGAAAATGTCCTAGAAATTTGGTAATAGTGAAATATGCTCTACCATAATTCTCCATGAAATTAGCCAAAAGAAAATACAACAGAAGAAAGCTGCAGTCCAATTAGGGAATAATGTTTAAGAGTTAACACTCATGCAAGTAGTAGATGTCAGTATCAAAGGGAAGATGGATAGAAGGAGCGGAAAATAAAAAAAAAGCTAACCAACTGTAATATTTCTAGTGCACTTACTTGGCAATAGCTTTTCTTGCTCTCCAGAAACGTTTTTGACCTAATATTCCCACAACGTCATCGGGCGAGACATCTATGCTGGATACAGAGTCCACCATTGAATTATCCGAAACATCTTCACTTGCTGCTTCATTTATCTGTTGTAGAGAGGAGTACCCTCCACTTCTACAGTATTCATGACCATTATCAACGCCATCAGGACTATCACGGCCCTCTTCTGAATGACTTTCCGTTGCCAAGTGAGATTCAACTCCATTATCAATGTTATTCACATGAGTTTCCTCACCATCTTGGTATAATCTATTTCTAGATTCTTGTCTGCAGGACTCATTACAATCATTAACTCTGTCACAAATCGATTCTGATTTCTCGAGATCCATTTCCTCTCTAACGGATAAATCTACAGAGATTACAAAGCCACCTGTCTTTGAGTTCACCTTGACCTGGTCTCTAACCTTAGATTTTGAACACGTAGCCAAACAATCATTTTGCTTCGAGCCCCCATGATTCACTTCTTGATATTTAATGGTGTGACGAGAGCTAGGTATCACCAACGGGGAGTGTTTTTCTTTCTCAATCCCACTCCTGGTTCTACCATGACTCTGAGATCTTCTTGAGTTAAAAAATACAGGAACTGCAAAATCTTCTTCCTCTCTTACGATTTTCCTCTGATCATGCCGTGGCAAAGACCTCACATTTTCCATGAAGGGAATTTGGGAGACAAACCTCTCAGTTGTATTAGCTGTAGCGGAAGAATCAAGAGGCTGGGCAGAGAAGTTTCTTTCTACGCCACAAGACTGCAGAAAAGAGGATTAAAAACAGTTATTTCCCATTTCCTTGTCAAGTTGAATACAGTAAAACAGATTTGTAATACACTGAATGCTCATGCCAATTACAAGAAGCATGCATGAAACATCCAAACACAAAAGATATTTCTTAATAAGTTCATAAACAAATCAATGAGCAAAGCCCTCTGGTCAAAAATCAAAATCCTCTACTGAAACTATTGGGCACAACAGAATATTTACTTATAAGACAAACCGCCCTGATCATCCACACGAGGATACTATTTGTGTCCACTACACTCTGATATGTACAATCCCAAAAGTTCAACCTTAAGCAAAAGAAGATATCATGAGCTCATCAAAACAATTGAAGCATTGACCAATAAAAACTTAACTTTTCTTCCGTGCATGCTATATAACATCAGTTTCCACAACTCCATTCCAACAATTACTAGACTCAAGGGGCTATAGTGATCAGAATGAAAGAATACCTGGTAAGATGGTCCAGGTGGAACCAAAGTGGTTGTGTTACTGCGGGAATCATGAGGCAAACTTCCATGATCTCCAAATCTCTGAGAAGGAATGCTAAGCTGCTCATAAAGAGCCATCTTGTTTCTAGGAGGAGCTCTAGGCCCTCCTTTGTCTGCATCATTCACATGAAGTCGAGGAAACATCGGCTCCAACACCTTCTCCTCATCTTTCCCTCTCTTCATCACAATTCACAACCTTATCTTACAATATTTTCAAACCCAAAATAACCTAATTTTACCCAATCTTCCTTTTCGCCAAAAATTCAACCTAAACAAATTGAAAGACACCAACTTTCGCAGTAAGAAGCTTGAAGAAGAAGAAAAAATAAAAACCCACCAGTCACAGGAAATATCTTAAACCACCGACTATATTAGATCTCACCAATCGATGAAAACGAAAACCAAAAACCGACTTCAGATCAACTTCAAACTGAGTTTCCAACGGTAATCAAGTAACAGATTCGGTAAAGCAGGAAAGGTGAATCATGGAGAGATGGTGAAACAGAGAGCAAAGGAACAAGATTCAAAGGAAGAAGAAGATGACTTGTGGAAGAGAGAGAGAGAGGGGATAGGAGAAAGGAAGCAAAAAGAGATAGGAGAGTGGGACCCAATAAGATAGAAGAAGAGGATTCTTGAGAGAGATATTAATTATTATTTTGGTTATTACAGATAAAATCCATTTGGACATTTCACCACCGGAAAGTGCGTGACAACGTGGACAGTATTGTAGTAATAATAAAAAACCTCATCCACTACATCACTTTTTTGTTTCTTTTAATTGTAGTAATAATAAAAAACTTAGGAAAAACATAGAAACTTAGAAAAGGAAATCTTCAAAACCTCATCCACTACATCACTTTTTGTTTCTTTTTAGAGATACGTAAGATGTTTTGCATATGAAATTGCAGAAAATTCTTACACATCAACTTCAATATTCTAAGGTGTTTTCCCGGAGTGATGCCTCGCTTTTCTTCAATATTCTAAGATTGTCTTTAACATGCAACCTGACCTAGTGATTTTGGGCTTTTATTTGTGAGACTCAGCCCATTAAATCTAATAAATAAATAAAATTATTAGTGATAGTCTAATTGCACCTCAAAACTTTCATATAACTATGGATACAATGATACATCTAAAGTATTGGTGTCTATTTAATTGAATACAATTGTTGAACAAAAGTTTGAATTGCACCTAAAGTTTAACGCAATGACCTGATTGCACATAAAGTTTAATGCAGTAGTCGAATTGCACAAATGTGGTAAATTACGGTTTACTATTTACCAACAACAATGATAAAATATGTTACCCAGGTGATTAGGCGGTTATAAACGAACTTTAAGACCAGATTATGTTTTGCTTATGACCCGATTGGTGTTTGGCTGAAATCGGGAGAGGTAGATTGATCGAGAGAGGTAAATCGATAGAGAGAGGTATATCGAGAGAGATGATAGAATGAGATTATAAGTTACTATATTTGATTCTAGTTGCTGAGAGTGACTTACCTGACAAAGATGACAATGACAGATCCGATGATTAATAAAAAATTTGAACAAAATTTAAACTAATTGGAGCTTGAATTGTTCGAGTTTAGTAATGAACCTCGAATCACACACAATGACCTACCAGAAAGTGATGTTGAAGTTGAAGAGGAAGATAGAGGATCTTCATACGGCCATAGAAGCAGAGAGAATTTGAACTCGGGTGGAGGTATGTGCTTGGTGTGCCAAAGATCCCAAGTAAAGCCATTGTTAGGGAATCAGTATATGCGACTATGTGTGATGGTTCCTCAATGCTTACGTGACTTCTTGGGTTCTGGCACTTAACTGGTTGGTGAATCGCTTTGCTCATGCTGGAGACACGGCCTTGGAAGTGGTAGGAAACATAACAATGAGGGTGAGTTCTCTTTTGTACCCCTACTGCTTCTCTCTTATACCTTAATTGAGCTGTTTTGGTGTTAAAATTGTATGAACTGGAATTCTGCAGATAAAGCAAGCCAAAACTAAACTAATATCAGCTAGTAAAGTGGCTTATCGCTTCCTTTCAAATGTAACCTCGAATATATCAAATGGCTCCATTGGCTCTCCACAACAATCAGGAAACAATTCAGACAATAGGAACATGAGAGGGAGTTGATTCAAAGGGTTTCTTAACACTGCCAACCTTCCTCAAGGGCTACTTAACATTGCCAATTTTGTGTTGCTCCTTTTTGTTGTTTACTTCACGGTTTAGATGAACACTAGCGATTCTGTTTTTGTTATCTACTTTTTAACTGAGACATGAGACAATCCATGTGTTTGTAATTTTTTGTGTTAAGCAATGGATTAATCTATGTCATACTCTCGGTTTGTTTGGCACAGTTTAAACAATGTTCTTTTAGTTTCTAATGAGCAATGAATCATTGTTGTTACTTCATTTGCAGTTGTTGTGATTTGTTTGTTAATAGGATGTTTGGATCCAGAGAACTCTAGGGAGTTCAAGCTTGTTAAGAAATTGTTGCAGGTTTCTATTGTTGCATGTTTTGTATTAAATCTGTATACAAAAACTTAATGGATGTTGTGATATATATAATGAATTTTGAAGCCATACACATGAAGCCTCAGTCATTCTCGATCAGAGAATTTTTTGTTCTTCTGTGATTTAGGGTTCGTTGAGGAGATCATGAATGAAGAGTTGTTTTCTCTAAAAGCGGATCATTTAACAGGTCGAGAAGAATGAACGGGTCTTACGGTTCAGGTAATGACTAAAAAATTTGGTTGGTTATAGGATTTAATCGTGAACCAACTTAAAATCTATGAATTTCAGTCTTATGTTCAAATTGAATGTTACGACAAACTTTGGGTACAATTAAACAGACACCAATACTTTAGGTGGATCCATAGTTATATAAAAGCTTTGAGGTGGAATTAGACCGATCAGCCTAAAACTATATATATATATATGTATATATATTTACATAGAAGATTCCTAGGAAACTCTGATGATGTCGTGGCAAAGATCTCATGTTTAAAGTGAACACCGATGGAGCTTCCCATGGTAATCATGGTCCTGCCTGGTGTAATTTGGATAGCTCGGGTGCTTGGTGCCGTGGATTTGCATTTAATATCGGTATTTGCTCAGCTCCTTTGGCAGAAGTATGGGGGGGGTATATTATAGTTTATGGTTAGCTTGGGAGAAAGGAGTGCGTAGAGTAGATCTTAAAGTTGACTATGAGATCATTATTGGTTTTCTAAAGACAAGGATTGTTGATACTCATCTGCTATCCTTCCTAGCACACTTGTGCTATGACTTTCTATCTTGTGACTGGATAGTCTGTATTTCTCATGTGTATAGGGAAGCTAACTGTCTTGCCAATAAGTTAGCTAACTATGCATTTTCACTTCCTCTTGGTTTTCATTTATGTGATACTCCACTTTTGGAGGTTATTTCTATTTTATATGATGATATTAAAGGGATTTATTTCCCAACGATGGTTTGTGTATGAATGTTATTGGCTGAATAAATTTTTGGGAGATCCTTTCTCCCATTCTTTGACCAAAAAAAAAAAAAAACCAAAAAAAATCGTCATCTTCTTCATTATTGTCTTGTTTTGATGTGATCTGACTACTTGAAGAAGAAAAGATAAACACAAGGGTTATTCAACTCTTTGATGAGTAGATTCTACACCCTTAAGTCGACCTATAGCCAAAAACTGTATATCAGTTGGAATTTTAGTATGAGAGTTTTGATCATTTTTTAATAGAAATATTGTGTTTATCAGATTTTCATATAGGGTTACTTCAAAAGTGTTTTCCATGACAACCATAAGGAGCCAAAAAACATTAACCTATTGTTGGAAAGCCCATAGAGGCTATTTTCCAGAATTGTTGTCCGATCCAAATTTGAAGTTAAAACAAATCAGCAAATCGAATTTCAGTTTGATGCGAAGTTTTATTCTCATTTTTTATTTAGGCCAAAGTGAGGGTGTGATATGTGGAAATACAGTTTCATGTTCTTCATTGATGCTTCATGATTCATAAAGTCTAGGGTTCGATGCAATGTTTGATAATATGTTTGAGGTTGTTTTTGGGCAAGACTAAATGAATAATACGTTGTCTTCCAAGATAGGGAGCGAAGTGTTACTATTTTTTTTTTTTTTTAAAAACATTTTTTATTAAAAAGAAAAGTGGAAGGATACAACATGGATTACAAAGATCAACAAACAACAAGCAACAAAGCAAAAACAAACTGACAAAAATAAAAGTAAGAGTAAGAAGAAAATTTGCTTGAGACGAGATTAACATCTCTAGGGACAATCAAAACACAAACTGAAACCAAAGATGAGCCAGTGAGAAGCCAGCCAATCTAAACACCAAAATACAAATGAAAGTTAAGCTTTGTGACTCCAATCAACTCTCCAAACTCAAAACAAGCAAAAGATGATTTCACATGACTACCTTATTGTCATAAAGAAGCAAGCAACCACACACTGTCCTATAGGAACCTAAATCGACCCTTGAATCTTCACCAAAACAATCCAACCTATACTCTTGAACAAGGAACTGTCTGCCTAAAGTTTGAATAAAACAACATGTATCACTAAAACGCTTCACCTCAAGAAGGCTTGAGGAGGTAGGAGGAGCCTAATGACTAGCTTAGTTAGGAATTTCATTAATCTTTTGTACAAAAAATGTCAGACTAGAGACCAATAGTCAGAATGTCAATAGAATATGGACTATAATAATTGCAGAATAACATTGAAGTAGCTCTTTTTATTTTAAGTTCGTTAATTTGATTGTTGAGCTTATTTATTTAGAGTATAAGAAAAATATCGCTTCATAATTTTTTGTTTTCTAATATTTTAGTGATTAGTTATTACTATCAATAAGATCTTGTGATACATTTTGATACACAATATGTAACAAATCATCCTCAATTTGATTGAATGATGAACCTCCATTTTAACGTTTTCTTTAGAAGACAAAAAGTTTATTGAAGTGTGAATTTTTTTTACCGAAGGTTTATGTCTAAAATATTAGATAAGGTTTAAAATATTAATGGGTGGATAAGGTTCAAAATGAATGGTTATGAATGAACTTTTACAGATATCGGATATGATTTTAATCTAACGATTGATGACAATAGCGATATAATGAATGGCCAAAAACAATTTCTCTAGATTTGTTATAAGATAATGTTAAAAAGTAAGATAGATGGGACAAGATATTAAATGAATGGCCACAAATAAATTTTATTGATATTGGATAGATTTTAATCTAATCGTTGATGACAAGAGTGATATAATAAATGGTCAAGTTCAAATTTTCTAGATTTTCTTATATGATAATATCAGAAAAGTAAGATATGTTGGATAAGATTTTAATCCAACCGTTGATTATAGATGTAATCCAGCGAATGACTAAGATTAATATTTGAAGATTTCCTTATCTTCTGAAGTAGTAAAATTATAATCTATAAATGTATACGTTTCAACGATAGAAAAATATCTCAACATCACAAACTTCAGATTTGAAATATCATCTATTCTTAATCTATTTTCTCTATTTTGAGATTTTCAAAAGAGGCTTCTATAATTTCTAAAATCTTTGATGCTATTTCTCTATTTTTGCAATATTCTTCTTTCACTTAGAAATTCTTTCTCTTACAAATCTTGAAATAAATATTTCTTACCTCCGACATAAATTGATTTGAGCTTTGACTCTGAATTAATTTGTGCAACACATATATAAAAGAGAGAATTTCAGTTCTAAAATATCATCCATTTCTCAATTTATGTTTTCCATTTTTTAAGTTCAATGAAAGCTCCATCTCTTTTTTTCATGTGCTTGACTTGAGAGTGAAAGAGTGATTATGTCTTAATATTAAGCACAAAATAGATAAGAAAATTTCACTGAAGCACAAACAACAGTTTTAATGCGGTTTTGTGATTTCAATTTCAGTTCTTTTGGCCTTGTTTCTTTGTATGTTCTAACATGAATAAGTACCAAGAGGAGTTCAAGGATATTAATTGAGAAGAGTAACTTTCAAAACTCCATATTACGATTGGTTCCACATGTGCTCACAAGTAAGGACCAAAATTGTATTAATAAGTTTTCATTTGAACGTTATAGGTGAAATCTTGTACCAAAGAATAAGTACACAATGTTAAACCATGGTGTATCTTGTTTTTTTTGCTATTAATTGGTATGTAGGAGGTCGTTCCATCAGGACCTATGGAGGCGAACAATCATTGGTTTATTGGGTGTAACAAAAACCTTGCTTCTCCAAAACACAACAAAAGTGCTTCAAAGGATAAACTTTATACTCCACATGAATTGCAGCAGATCTCAGCCTGTAAGAGACTTAAAGAACTTGGATCTGATTCTAAGAAAGTCAGAAAGTAAGTAAGACACATTGCATGACCAATCTATTTAGCAACAAATTAACAAAGAATGAATGTTTCTTATTCAGGAACTTGGCAAATCGAAAGGCATTTAAAAGTTGAAAGCAGAGAAAGTCACAATACATAATGGAGTTAGAAAACAAAGCCATGACTCTTTCGACTGAGATTGCTTCAATGAAAACTAAGATCATCATTGAAGAGGTAACACATTTGCAACAGTTCATGTAAGTAGGGAACCTTTTCTTTAAATTTTTATTGTTATTGCATACAAAAGAATTACATGGAGGCGAGGAAAACTAATGATGAACTAAAGAAACAACGCCAAACTTTGGAACTAAGGATACGAGATTCTAATAGTATGTAAATCTGTAAAGTTTCACTCGATCTATACTTTTGATGAACTTGTTTTATTCTATATTCTTTATATAACAGTTTTCATTTCTTCTCTGTTTACAGATTTGGCCCAAAGAGTTGCTAGCAGAAATAAAACGCCTGAAGGGGAAAATCATGAATGAACAATTGACTTTAGAAATATAGAAGCTAAATGTGGCAACAAATGAGGAGAAGCAAATGAACATTCAATTTGACAAATCAAATATGTGGAATCAATCCAACAACAATGAGTTCAATCAGGAGCAGACAAACTTGATTTCGAGAATTCGAATGGACACTTCTAAGGAAGTTGAAGTGTTTTTTGTAAATTTAAGTGAAAAGTAAGCTCGTCATTGTAGAGGTAACACATTTGCAAAAGTTCATATAATAAGTGAACCTTTTGTTTAAATTTTTATCGTTATTTCATATAGAAGAATTACAGGGAGGCGAGGAAAATTAATGATGAACTAAAGAAATAACGTCAAGCTTTGAAGCAATTGATACGAGATTCTAATAGTATGTAAATCTATAAAGTTACACTTGATCTATACTTTTGATAAACTTGTTTTATTTTATGTCCTTTATAAAAGTGTTTTCATTTATTCTCTAGTTATAGATTTGGCCCAAAGAATTGCTAGGAAAAATAAAAAGTCTAAAGGTGGAAATCATGAATGAACAATTGACTTCAGAAATGTAGATGCTGAATGTCGCAACAGATTATGAGAAGCAAATGAAAAATAATTTGACAAATCAAACATGTGGAATCAATCCAACAATAATGAGTTCAATCAAGAGCAGACAAACTTGATTTCAAGAATTCGAATGGAGATTTCTTAGGAAGTTGAAGTGGTTTCTGCAAATTTAATTGAAAACCAAGCTTGTCATTGAAGAGGTAACACATTTGCAACAATTCATGTAAGTAGTGCACCTTTTCTTTAAACTTTTATTGTTATTTCATACAGAAGAGTTAAATGGGGGCTAGGAAAACAAATGATGAACTAAAGAAACAACGTCAAGCTCTGGAGCTAGAGATACAAGACTCTGATAGTATGTAAATCTGTAAAGTTTAACTTGATCTATGCTTATGATGAATTTTTTATATTCTATGTCTTCTATATAATTGTTTTTATTTCTTCTCTAATTACGGATTTGGCCCAAATAGTTGCTAGCAAAAATAAAAAACCTAAAGGGGAAAATCATGAATGAACAATTGACTTCAGAAATGCATAAGCTGAATGTGGCAACAACTGAGGAGAATCAAATGAAAAATCAATTCGACAAATCAAACATGTGGAATCAATCCAACAACAATGAGTTCAATCACGAGCAGACAAACTTGATTTTGAGAAATTTGAGAAACTAAGGAAGTTGAAGTGGTTTCCGCAAATTTTTTGGTGTCTAAATTATTGAAATAGTTTATCCACTTTATGTTTTGTTTCATGTTGAGTTATAAATCTATCTAATTGTTATGTTACAAAAGAGAAATTCGTTATAGAGTAATACATTTTTAGTTCTAAATGTTTTTTTATCCAAATTGTTATAATTAAAAAAAAAATATAAGCTACATTGTATGACTCCATTTAAGCATATTGTCAAGCTTTGGAGCTAAAGATACGTGATTCTAATAGTATTTAAATCTTTAAGCTACAATGCATGACTCCATTTACCAATGAATTAACCATAAATAAAGGTTTTTCTTGTACTGTTACTTTTCAGATGGACTCTTACTCATTTGCTTTAATCAAACTAAATGAGCAAGAGCTTAGAGTGCTCATATACTTCAAGATTAATGTGTTTCTAAGGTACTCTAATTAATTTGATGTCTCAATGGTGCATACACCAAAGATTATCTGATCTCCAACATCCCTAAAACCAATTGTTTTTCATTTTTCTTAAGAGGACTTAAATGGCACAATCAAATATGGTTTCAAATAACTTTTATCTGAAGAGAATGAGGAAGCAGAGAACTTTGGAAAATCTATTACAATCTAATAATGGTGAATGTCATCCATTTATATAAGTTGAGGTTGTTATTTTGTTTAGTATTCTTTTGATACTATATATAGAATTTACAAATAAATAAAAAATTTCCGCATAAGTTTATAATTTCAAATATGCAAGAATATACAATTTACTCTAGTGGTAGTATAACTTATCAGACCTAACCAAAAAATAGTTTAACATTAGCTGATGTTAAGGCTAATTGTTAACTTATCAGACCTAACCAAACAACAGTTTAGGATCTCTAGGTTACTAGATATAGTAGTCGACATCATGACAATGAGTTTGCTATATAATTATGTTTGAGTTAAGAATTAAACTTAACCAGGCCCTGAATAATTCCCTAATTTAGATTTCTACTTCCCAAAAGAATTTCCTGAACTTGATGTTTCTTAATATTGAATTTACATCGTTTTATTTTCCGCTTGTTTAATCGCAACCAACACATTTATTTGATTTTTCTTATCTCTATTTTGGTTTTAGAATTGATAGTGTGACTACTTGATTCTTGTGGATTCGATCCCTTCTATAGTACTACGTTTGCTGTGCACTTGTAGTAGATTGCTAAGGTAGAAGTCTGAGTACATCACTATGTTGTGCAGACACATGATATGTACGAGCATAGGTTTTTAGGTGTTTTCCCTTTAGCAATAGAGGATGCATGATGAGCAGTGCTAGAGGACGAAGGAGGACCATTGCATGAAGTTGAAGAAGGCTTATTTTGTTTCCTTTCTTCCACCATGGTGGATACCCAATCTGCTTGAAATTGTTCTATCCCAAGTGTCCATTTTTCCCAAACACAGAATACACAACCTAATGATGTCGAGAATCTTATTGAGAAGCGTTAGTCTGAATAGCAAAACTCATAGCATCCACATTTTCAGCATTTGCACAACCAAATAATCTAGATTCTTCATCTTGTGTCACGATATTGTAAGCCTCTTCTATTGATGGCAAATAATCACATGAAAGCAGAGAAGATTTGACTGGACCATAAGTAGCTTCTTCTAATCCCATATGAAATTGATGCAGTTTGTCCTCTTCACGCTCTTTACGCATCTCATCTATCATTTTTGTTTGTTGATAGTCAAAACGATTGCGCCACAATTTTAAGACATTTCTGCAGTATGTCTTGATAGATAATCATTTCTGATGACAATATACAAGTTCTGATTTTAGTCTTGCACCCGCTGCCAATTCTTTACTCCAAAACGCTTTTGAATGTTTGTCCACAACTAATGAGCGTTATTTGTAAAAGACATAGAAATGCAGAGATGTTTTTTAATAGTAAGTTTTATCCAGGATACAACAATAGCGTTATTGGCAACCCAATCCTCATGATCACGAGAATCTTCATCGGGTTGCTTAATCGTGTCGTCGACAATACCAAATTTCATGCGTGCCTTCAAAGCTAACTGAATGTTAGCGGACCATTCATTGTAGTTAGGACCACGTAACAACGGCTTAGAGATCAAAGTACTAGGATTATCTCTGGAGGCAAGGTCATACAAAGATATAGTGCGACAAGCGTTTGTGATGGCTGCAGTTGTACCCGAATCCACACTCATGATGAATAAGCGGTAAAAATAGAGGAACCAAAACCTTTGTTGTAGTAAGGCTATGACTCTGATACCATGTCAAGAAATCAAGTTTGTTGTAAAAGGATTTTTGTCAATTGATAATGATGGAAACAAACATATATACATCACGTATTGACAAGGTAATTAACTTGAGTTAGGAACAGAATGCTAATTACAAACTATTGAAACAACATGGCCCATAAGGCCCAATACATGAAATTACGAGATAAGTTCAAGGCCACAATAAACATAATAGAGAACCTACTACTCTACAAGAAATATCAGTGCCTTATAGTTGTTGTCTCGGTTTATATAGAAATCTAGAAATTTAAGACATCATGTTCACTTTCTGGCTAAGAAAGCCTGACAGATATTAAATATGACTTGTTCAAGGTTGAAAAATACTATTAGCTCAAATACAATGTATTTCGTTTTGAACTCACGCGTCTGTTTAGTTTTTCGTGTCTATTGAGTCAGTCCAGTCTGTCATGTCAATCTATTAAGTCTTTTTTCTTTGTCAGTTAATGTATAACCTACTATTGTTTGAATTGTTTTTATTCATGTGGTAGATTGGTAGACTATAATTTTTATTACTATTATTGTTGGTAGATAAAATCCATTTGGATATTTCATCACTGAAAAGTGCGTGATAACGTGGACCGTTTATTGTAATAATATAAAACTTAGGAAAAACCTAGAAACTTAGAAAAAGAAATCTTTAAAAGCTTATCCACTACATCACTTTTTGTTTCTTTCAAGGATACGTATGATGACTAAATTTTCAATCTGGAATTGTAGAAAATTCATACATATCGAGCTCAATATTCTAAGTTGTTTTGCCCGCCATGACGCCTCGCTTTTTCTTCTACTCTAAGATTTTGCTTTAACATTCAACTTGACCTAGTTATTTTCGGCTTCTATAATATTAAAAAAATATTTTCTATTAAAAAAGTGAAAACGACACAACATGGATTACAAAGATGGACAAACAACACAAAAGAAGTAGATTGACAAAGATTAAAGGATTTAATTAAGGATACAGATAAGCGAAACAATGGATTTGAAGGGTCACAACACAAACAGAAGGCTGAGATGAGCGAGTGAAAAACTGATTCAAATACCCAACTAAAACTGATAATCAAACCCAATGACCGCAATCAACTCTCCCAACTCAAAGATGATTCCACATGACTACCACATCGTCGGCAACAAGCAAGCAAGCACACACAAACGTACCATAACCCAAACCGACCCTTGAATCCTAATAAAAAAAAACCTCTTGGTATGTGATTTAAATTTGTGCAATTGTATATAGGGGAATGAGTGGAAAATAGACTTGAAGAACTATAGGCTTTGGTCTATATCATATGTTTCAGTTTTAAGCAATCAATGGTTATTGGGTCATTATTTGGTGAATGATGACACCATAATTACTATAACATTTTTTTTCATTTATTTCTTCAGTTATATTTTGTCTTTCCTGTTTATAATTTATGGTTATATATCCCAAACACTCTGCCATCTTTTTTTTATCAATGAGAGTATTATTCAGTATATTTTGTCTCTTGTTATCTGATTCATTGATCATAATATTATAGCAAAGCTTTGTTTTCTCACTCTGTTTCCCACATATCCAACCCACACTCTTGGTTGACAAACTGTCTTTCTAAAGTCTAGTTCCAAAAGGCGGGAGAAAACTTAAAATTGTAACAACAAGGAGGGCAAAACAATGAGTAACACTAAAACACTTCTCCTTAGAAATGCTGAAGGAGGTAGAAGGAGCCTAATTACTAGCTTAATAAGAAATTTCATTAATCTTCTGTAAGACAAATCTAAGAGTAGAGACCAACAGTAGAGTGTCTGCAGAATTTGGGATGTAAGAATTGCATAACAGCGTTGATGTAGCTCTTTTTCTTTTAAATTTTTTAATTTGTTGGTTAAGATGATTTATTTAGAGATATAAGAAGTATATTGCTTCATAATGTGTTGCTTTCTAAGAGTGTTTTAGAGATTTGGTATTATTATCAATAGGATCTTGTGATATTTCTAGATATACATTGCGTAGCAACTCATCCTCAATTTGATTGAAGAATGAACCTCTATTTTTCCCTTATTTTTCTTAAGTATTTATTAACTGTTAATTTTTATTATCCAATGTTTACTTCAGGAATATTGGATAAGGTTTAACATTATAATGGATGGATAAGTTTTAAAATGAGTGGTTATGAATGAATTTTACAGATATTGGATGTGATTTTAATGTAACGGTTGATGATAAGAACCATATAGTGGAATGGCCAAAATCAATTTCTTATAAGATAATGTCAAGAGTCAAAATGTTGGAGAAGATATTAAATGAACGGTCACAAATAGATTTTACTGGCATTGGATAAATTTTAATCTAAATTTTGATGACAAAAGTAATATAATGAATGGTCTAGATCAAATTTTCAAGATTTTCACATATGATAATATCGGAAAAGTTGGATAAGATTTGAATCCAACCATTGATTATAGATGTGATCTAATGAGTGACTAAGATTAATATTTCAAGATTTTCTTATTTTCTTAGATAGTAAGTTTTTTAATCTATAAAAGTACACAAAGCAACGATAGAAAAGTATCTCAACATCACAAACTTTAGTTTTGAAATAGCATTGATCTCTTAATCTATTTTCTCCATTTTTGGATTTTCAAAAGCGGCTTCTAATTCTCCATTGAAATAGCATTGATTTCTTAATCTATAAGTTTTAAAATCTGCAATTATTTTTCTTTCACTTTACTATTCTTTTCATTACAAATCTTGAAATGAATGTTCCATATCTCCAACATGAATTGATCCGAGCTTTGATTCTGAATTGATTTGTGAAACAAATATATAAAGGAGAGAACTTCATTTTTGAAATATCATCGAGTTCTTAATTTATTTTCTTCATTTTTAAAGTTTAACGAGAGCTTCAACTATTTTTTCATGTGGAGAGTGCAAAGTTAATCCTAAAGTGATCATGCCTTGATACTCACCATATTAGACAAAATATTTCACTGAAGCACAAACAACAATTTAATGCGGTTTTGTGATTTCAATTTCAGTTCTTTTGGTTTTGTTTATTTGTATGTTTCAACATGGAGAAGTACCTCAAGTATATTAATCAAGAGGAGCAACTTCCAAGACTCCACCTTACATTGGCCCCGTATATGCTCAGAAGTAATAATCAAAATTTTATTAATAAGCATTTATTTGAAAGAGACATTATAGGTAAAATCTCTCACCAAGTAATAACTACACAATATTATCCAATGGTGATTTTTTTTTTTCAATGTTATCCATTGAAGCAACCAGCAGAAAGTTCTTTACAAAACTATAATAACTCATAATGGAAAAGATAGAAGGTGGTCAAGCAAGTTTTGTTGATTTGATTGTGCTTATGCATAATTGGTTAGGTCTAAGAACAATGTATAATTTATAATTTTGTTGGTTAAAATGTTCCAGATATACACTAGCTAATAGATTTACAAAAAGTTTGCTCACATCCTTATTGGGTAGAAGATGATCAACAAGATAGTGAAGACGCAAACAAAACTTTTAAGTAACATTTCATCACAAACTTTAACATATTGATTACTCTTTAGTGCTTTGTTAAGTTATTGTCTGACTCTTGTTTAAACTTTTCTTGAATGTACAAAAGACAACTCTTGGAAGATTCTAGAAAATTGCAAGCTATCCATTTGGTTTAACCAAAATCTTGCTCTCCAATGTTGTCACCTCCATGGAATTCTTCTACCATGTCCTTTCATGATATTGTGTCAAAGAATTCAAGTCGAAGGAATACATGTGGATGATCAGCTGTCTGCCTTAGTTTTTGTGGATAAACTTCCATAGTCATGGAGCTCGTACAGGTCTAAATTAAAGCATGACAAGAAGGAAATGACTTTAGGCGAGCTTATCGCAAACGTGATGATCGAAGACGCAAACAGAAACTTCATAGGTGATTCTTTAGGATTTCCTTCTATTTCTACCTCAGCTAACGTTGGAGAAACTAGTGGTGGCTCCAAAAGTAGGAACAAAACCAGCAAGGATTTGACAAAAAAATAGTCTCCTAAGTCTACAGTTGAATTTAAAAAGAAGATGAAGTGTTGGAACTGCAACAAGTTATGGCATAAGAAGATGGACTGCAAACTACCTCCCCAATCAATGGAGTTGGATAAAGCACATGTGACCAAAGAGTACATTTCCATCACCACAGAGGTAAACACAGTAGCTGAACTGGTTATTGGATTATCGATTTCTGTTTCACCCATTATATCTGTAGCAAAAAGGTATTGTTCAAGACACTTGGTAAGTCTAACAATGACAATGTGTATCTATGAGACTCTAGTGCCGTTGTAATTGATGAAGTGGAATCGAAACTCTCTTTAGGAAAAATTCTCAAGCTGACTAGAGATTTATTTGTTCCTAATTTGCGTAAGAATCTAATTTATGGGGCTTTATTAATAATCACATGGTTCAAACAGACTATGGAGGCAGGTAAGCTAGTGATAACTTGGAAAAGTGACTATGTAGGTAAAATCTATTGTAGAGGAAATCTGTTTGTGCTTAATACATCTGATGAGAATATGTCTAATGTTTCTGCTTGATTTTTGTTCTGCTTGATTTTTTGTTCTGCTTGATTTCTAATTTGTGTTTGATCGATGTATGACGAGAGATTTATTCATCTCAATTAAAAGTCAATAATAAAAGTAAGAATCTTTTTTTATAATTGGTAATTTAATTAGTATATTGCATAAGTACAAAAATTGTGTTGAGATTGCATTATGGAAAAAGAAAAATGTTTCTTTAATGAGTCATCATGTTTACTTGTATGTAACTCTTTTAGATATTGCTGTTTTTAACAAGTATAGGAGGAAATAAAGTTTCTTGACAGGTTTTCCAACGATTTAAAAGGTTTGTTGTGTAATATTTATGAGGTACCACTCATATAATATGATAGTTGTGAATATGTACAGATAATAATGACAAAAAGAGGATGTATCAGACTTAAATACAAGGTGATTTGAGGTCTTATATGGATCAAAGTTGTATAGTTGAAAGTCTGCAGGTCTGGTAAATATATAGTTGATCCCTTAATTAAGGGTTCGCATGGACTTTTTGTCTTGGATACAGCAAAATCTATAGGACTGAAAACACTTTAAATTTTGAAGCATTCCTGAAACCACACTCTACTACTTAACAAACACTTAAGTTTAGAGTTCAAGTTGATGAAACTTTTGAAGTTTGAAGAGGTGTCCTAGGTTCAAACAAATGAAACACAGAGTGTTATTGAGTTGTTATATTCCTATATGGGGGTATAAAAATTCTTGAGAATTGTATAAGAGGTTCAAGAAGAAGAACTCTATGACACAGGAAGAACCAAATGGAAGTTAGTTGAGAAGAAAACTACTTTAGACATTTGTGGAATTTTTATGTAATAATAATTTTGTGAAGCTCTCAAAAGTTGATTCAAGTCATTGTGACGTCAATTGATCTTCTTTCTTATCTATCATTGATCTGTTTTGTCGAAAGATGGGGGTGATTGTTGGGTTTGTTTCTCTTAAGTTAGGCTTTAAAGGAATTGGGCTTGCACCGACATTTTGTCAAAAATTAGTTTTGCCGTTTTCTTACTTGCTTTGAGTTAGTCTTTTAATTCTATATCCCTAAAACTCAGCTCTATCTTTACTTCCAAATCCTAGAAAATCTTCATCTCATTATTTATCTCTTTTGTTTGCGTTACAAGAGAAATAAAGAGAGAATCAATACTCGATGAAATCCTTCTTGTTAAACATTGTCTTGGTTCTATAAAAGACATCACAAGAAGCGATACTTCTCTTCTCTTTTTACTAGTAATGTGAATACCACTCACCTTATGAATGAATTGGAATCCAAAATCACATATTCAGATAATCAGTTCCTGATGAAAAGTGCAAATGAAGAAGAGATGCGAAATGCCTCTTTTATGATGGACCCCGAAAAACACCAAGACCTGATGGGATGACGGCACTCTTTTTCCAGAATTCTTGGGATATTATCAAGGACGATCTTGTGTCACTAGTAAATAATTTCCTTAATCAGAGATATTTTGATCGCGAGTTAAATAAAACAAATATTTGTCTAATTCCAAAGATTTCTAGACCAACGAAAATGGCAAAATTTAGGTCCATTAGTTTATGTAATGTTTGGCTATAAAATAATTTCTAAAGTCCTATGTTTGAGACTTAATAAGGTTTTACCTAAACTTGTGTCTGAAATACAATCAACTTTTGTTGCGGGCAGATTGATATCAGATAATATTATGATTGCTCATGACATGTTTCATGCACTCAGAACTAATAATGTTGTTAAAGGAAAATTTATGGCTATCAAGACAGATATGAATAAAGCCTATGATAGAATGGAATGGATTGAAATTCTTTTCCGTAAATTGGGTTTTTCTGAATCTTGGATAAACTGCATTATGCACTGTATCACAAGTGTTGAATATTCCATATTGATAAATGCGGTCCCCGGAGATCAAATCAAACCTCACAGGGGATTACGAGAGAGAGATCCTCTGTCACCCTGTATATTTATCCTTTGTACAGAAGTATTAATTTCCAAACTTAGACATGCAGAACACCAAGGACTCACAACGGGTATTTCTATTGCCTGAACAAGTCCTACGGTTTCTCACCTACTTTTTGCTGATGATAGTTTGTTTTTCTGTAAAGCATCTAAAGAACAAATTTCACAAGTCTTAAACATATTTAAGGAATATGAAATAGTACCGGGTCAACAAATTAACTTTGATAAATCATCAATATAGTTTGGTTATGCGGTACCACAAACCTATAAAGTGGAGTTACATCAAACCCTCGACATTACTAATGTGGGAGGAATGGGCTCTTATCTAGGACTTCTGGAGAATCTTGGGGGTGCTAAGACAAAATTCTTTGCCTTTGTGCGTGAGAAACTTCAAGAACAGATAAATATTTGGTCTTCCAAATTCCTATCGAAAGTAGGTAAGGAGGTTTTAATTATATATGTCCTTACAGCCTTACCCACATATATGATGTCATGTTATCGTCTACCAAAAGCTATTATCCTGATATTAAATTCAGCCATAGCAAAGTTTTGGTGGACTAACTCAAAAACTTCCAAAGGTATTCATTGGAAGAAATGGAAAAAATTGTGTAACCATAATCCGAAGGTGGACTCGGTTTTCGAGCATTGGAAGAATTTAATACAGCACTATTAGCTAAACAACTTTGGTGATTAATTTATGTCCTAGATTCATTATTTGCAAAGGCTATGAAAGGAAGACATTTTAAGGCTCAATGCCCTTTAAAGGCGACATTAAAGGCAAATCCTTCATATGGATGGCGGAGAATATCTTCGGCCCGATCACTAATTTTTCCAAAGGCATAATTTGGAAAGTTGGTGATGGAAAATCTATTAAGGTTTGGTAGGATCGATGGATACAAGATTGTCATCCCCGTCTGGCGACTAATATGTTGTTTACCTTGTTTCATGATCTTACCGTGGATCAATTTATTGATCATGGACCAGATCATGGAAGGAAATCTTAGTGCGACAATATTTTGACCCTATAGATGTCCAGTTGATTCTAGGTATTCCCATTCCTAGAAGACAACGCCCAGATTACTGAAGTTGGCATTTCACTAAAACAGGACAATAATCTGTTAAGTCAGGCTACCAAACAGTAGAATTTTCCTCTTTTCTTCTGATTGGAACAATATGGACCAAACTTCCAAGCTTTGATCAATAAAATTTGGAAACTTAATTGTCCTAATAAGATTCAACATTTTCTTTGGCAAGCTCTCACTAGTTGTACCGCTGTCGAAGAAAATTTGAGTCAAAGGGGTATTAACGGTGATACTCGTTGTTCAGGATGTGGGACAAATAACGAAATTATTAATCATGTCCTGTTTGAATGCCCACCAGCTGTACAAATGTGGGCACTATTCAGTATCTCGTCTGCAGTTGATGTTTTCCCTGGCGGTTCAATTTGGTATAATTTAGACTATCTTTTCTGGCGACTACCAGATGGAGATGATTTTAAGTATTTTCCATAGCTTATCTAGAATATTTTGAAAGCAAGAAATGATCATAGCTTCTTAATTACTGATAGTGACCCACGTTGCATCATTCAAAATGCGGAGGCAGATTATAAAGAATGGTCAATGGCTCATTCTAAACTTAAGGAACCCATGACTCCTCTTATAGTTCATACTACTGTTCAAAATGCCTCTTTGGCTTTCCCAACCACATCTAATCCAAGCTTCACTGGTTTCAAATGCTTTGTGGATGCTTCCTGGAAGAACTCGGACCTCAAAACTGGTTTAGGATGGTTCAGTTTTCCAGATTCAGTGGAAAGAGCATGTATGGGAGCTCGAAGTGTTCAGAAAAGTCTCTCTGCCCTACATTCTGAAGTAGAAGCTTTTCTTTGGACGATGGAGTCTCTCTTGGCTTTTTAGATTCAGGCGTTTGAGATTCTAACGGATTGTGAGTCGGTGCTGAAGTTATTGGAGCGTCCAGAGGAGTGGCCGGCCTTCATTCTGTACTAGGAAGAGTTTACCCGGTTTCGGTTGTTATTCTCTAGCTTCTCTCTTTCTCTTGTTCCGCGTCTTTTGAATCATAAAGTGGACGCTCTAGCTTGTCTTGCTAGAGAGACGGCTTATGATCTTTGATGTATCTTCCTTACATTATTATCAATATAATTTTCCGTTGACAAGAAAATAAAATTCAGTTATTTGTAAATTATAGTTATTGTATCAAAAGAACATTAAACAAAACATTACAACCTCAACTTGGATCTTATTCACCATTATTAGATTGTAATGGATTTTCAAAAGTTCTCTGCTTCTTCAATCTTTTCAGAAATTTATTTTTTGAAACCATAGTTGATTGTGTCATCTAAGTCCTAATTAAAATTGTAGTCAGGGAAAAAAATGATCTTAGGGATGTTGGAGGTCATGTAATCTTTGGTGCATACAGCATCGACACATCAAGTCAACTAGCGTAACTTAGAAATACAGTACTCTTCAAGTAAGTCGAACATCAAAACTTAGAGTATATGAGCTAGCGCTTGTTTTTGCTCATTTGTTTTGATTAAACAAAATGAGTAAGAATCTAACTGCTTCTCAATTTGCCAAGATTCTGAAAAGCAACAGTACAAGAAAAAGCTTTATTTGTGGTTAATTAGCGGTAAATGTATTGAGAAGTATAGTCTTATTTTGGTAATTAAGAGTTTAATATTGTATACTTTAGTAATTCTCTTATTTTAACTCTAGGTTAACGAGTTTGTACAAAAGGGTTGTAGCCTCTGATGATTATCGAATGAGAAAACCTTTTACAAAACATGTTTTTCGAAATGGTATCAGAGCACTGTCAACTCAATTGATCTAGTTCGACTCTAGGATTCATATTCTGTTTTTGCTTCCCTCTTTCTTTGACCTAAAAAACTGTAATTCTTCTATCACGTTGTTCTCTATGATTTACCATAATGGCTGATGGAAGAGAGATGATACCACTTGTGCCGCCTACACAGCAGGTTTGGAATGGTGGACAGCGTCAGAGAATTGATCCATATGAATTATCTCTGGAGGAAAATCTAGGCGCGATCATATCTTAACCTCATTTACGTGGAAGTAACTACGATGAATGGGCCTAAAATATTAGGCTAGCAATTCGTGCAAGGAAGAAGTTTGGTTTTGCTGATGGATCTATACCAAAACCTGCAAACGATTCCGAGGATTTAGAAGATTGGTGGGAAAATAATGTGATGATGTTCTCCTGGTTCAAGCTTACTGTGACTCCAGACTTGAGTAGCTTCATCTCACATCATGAGATTGCCCATGATTTGTGGATGCATATACAAGAGCGTTTCTCACTGAAGAACGGACAAAGAGTCCAAAGATTGTAGACTGAATTGGCGAATTACCAATAGAAAGGTACTACTATAGAAGTGTACTATGGTCATCTCACAAAATTGTGGACCAGTCTACTCACTTTCAAAGAGTCAAGTGTAACACCCTAAACCCGCAATCTCAAGTTCAACACATTTTTAGTAAAGCCTTGGGCGGACCTTACACTTAGCCATTTCAAGTTCCATATTTCACTAAGTCAAAATTCGATTTCACATGAGAAGTGACAAGCCCAAACATTCATAATTAAAGACGGTTCCATTTAATTCAATTCAAATCGGAGTTCAAAACATAATTCAACTTAGCTGGCAACTTAACAAAATTCCAAAACCGTTCTAACCTCAAGTTCAATTTTAAAAGCATAAAATAAAAAAAACATGGATTCCATCCTAATCCATCCCCTCTTCCTTCCGCCTTGGTCTCGCACCTACTCGCCACTTTCCCGAACATTGGCTTGCTCATTACCTACAATCACAAGGATTGCATAAGCAAACAAATTTGCTTAGTGGTTCGGTCATCCCGTCCCACAAGGCTATAACCAGTACAAGCATTCAATAATACATCAAATAAACCAAAGAACAATTACGATCTAGGGTTAACATATCGATTATCACAACTATTCGGGTTACTTTCGAATCAGCTATGTAACCATTCATTTTCATTCATATAACTTATCAAACACGAACCCATGGTTCTAGATTCACAAAAACGAGCCCTTGGCTCTATTCACACACGAGCCCTTGGCTCTAATCACACACG